>JANAVB010040620.1:5030138-5173192 GCA_029216955.1 Iris pallida
CACCTGACGCCGAAGGAGGCAAGATAGTCCAGCCTCGTTGAATAGAGAGGCATGGCCGGGGAAGAGATTCCATTTGATTGCTCGGCCCTTGAAGACGTTATGGTGGACAAAGTGTTGAAACCAAGTCTCGACCGCCAAGGAGGAGGTAAAGACCCGCTGATCATATCCATGAGGAAGACCCACCGGAGTGAAGGGATTGAAGAAGGTGGAGGAGGAGTGGGGATGCTTGGGATTGGCCATGGAGGAAGGAAAGAAAGTTGGAGGAGGAAGTTAGGGTTTGAGGTGAGAAGTGTAGGGAGAAGAAGAAAAATGATAGGGTTTTAAAGAGGAAGGAGGAAAGTGAACGGTTTAGGAGTTGGGAATGGTAGGGGTGGGTTGTAAATGAAGGAGAAAAATGAGGAGTTATGGGAAGTGGAGGGGATGGGTAGTTAATATGATTGGAAGTTAGGGTATGGGGAAGAGGTGAATAATAAAGGAGGAAGTGATGGATGGGAAGGGAATTAATGAGGGAAAGAAGGAATAAAGTGGGAAAGAAGAAAAGTGGGCCCAGATTTTGAAATAGAATAGCTGTCCGCCGCGAACCGGCATACCGTCGGTATGCCGACGGTATGCCGAGTTTTGAAACAGAACCTAATTCTGAATCAAAAAAGGCATGCCGTCGGTATACCGCCGTATACCGCCGGTGTGCCGGCCAAGAAGATTTTTGGGTCAAAAAATAAAATGCCTAGTTCTTTGCAAAGAAAAGTAAAGCGATCCTCCGGAAGCGATTTGGTAAAAATATCGGCTAGCTGATAAGTGGTGTCAATAAACTCAAGGCGGATATCCCCCTTTTGTTGATGGTCACGAAGAAAATGGTATCTAATTTCAATGTGCTTCGTGCGTGAGTGACAAATTGGATTTTTCGTGAGATTGATCGAGCTAGTGTTATCACATTTAACAGGGGTGCAAGAATGAGAAATGCCATAATCTAAAAGTGTTTGTGACATCTAAAGAATTTGTGCACAACAACAACCGGCCGCAATATAATCGGCCTCAGTGGTTGAAAGAGCAACAGAATTTTGTTTCATACTAAACCACGATACCAAGGATTTTCCAAGGAATTGGCATGTGCCGCTAGTGCTTTTTCGGTTAATCTTGCATCCGGCAAAATCTACATCCGAGAAGCCGTGAAGCTCAAAGGATGAAGATTTTGGATACCAAAGGCCCATGTTCACGGTACCTTTGAGATATCAAAAAATACGCTTTACGGCACATAAGTATGATTCCTTTGGATTTGCTTGATAACGTGCACAGAGACATACACTAAACATGATATCAGGACGGCTAGCAGTGAGATAAAGTAGACTACCAATCATACCTTGATACTTACGGATGTCAACCGATATGCCATCTTCATCATGGTCAAGCTTTGTCGTTGTTGCCATAGGAGTCCTCATTGATTTGGATGAGTCAAGTTCGAAACGCTTGAGGAGATCCTTTGTATATTTTGCTTGATTAATGAAGGTCCCTTTGGGTCCTTGTTTGATTTGTAATCCCAAAAAGAATGATAGCTCACCCATCATACTCATTTCAAATTCTTCCTACATAACTTTAGCAAATTCTACACAAAGTGTGTTGTTAGTAGAACCAAAAATAATGTCATCAACATAAATTTGAACCAATAAGAGAGTGCTATTATGTGATTTGATAAAAAGTGATGTGTCGACTTTCCCCTTTGAAAAATTGTGTGAAACAAAAAAGGAGCTAAGGCGCTCATACCAAGCACGGGGAGCTTGTTTGAGGCC
Organism: Iris pallida; assembly: GCA_029216955.1. Classification (NCBI taxonomy): domain Eukaryota; kingdom Viridiplantae; phylum Streptophyta; class Magnoliopsida; order Asparagales; family Iridaceae; genus Iris; species Iris pallida. The sequence continues at coordinate 5,031,923 of JANAVB010040620.1, forward strand.
ATAAAGGGCTTTGTGGAGTTTGAACACGTGATTAGGAAATTAAAAATCTTCAAAGCCGGGAGGTTGTTTAACATAAACTTCCTCTTTAATAATACCATTCAGAAAAACACTCTTAACATCCATTTGAAAGAGCTTAAAGTCATTAAAACAAGCAAAAGCACAAAACATACGAATGGATTCAAGACGTGCAACCGGAGTATAGGTTTCGTCGTAGTCAATGCCTTCCTCTTGGTTATAGCCTTGAGCAACCAATCGGGCCTTGTTACGAGTCACTAACCCATCTTCATTAAGTTTGTTTCGAAAAATCTATTTTGTTCCTATGATGGGGTAATTGCTAGGTTTTGGACAAGTTCCCAAACCTTGTTTCGTTCAAATTGATTTAGCTCCTCTTGCATCGCTATCATCCAAAATTCATCAAGAAAAGTATCATTAACATTTTTAGGTTCTATTTGAGAGATAAAAGCCACATTTGCACGATCACGAGTGGAGGTTCTAGTGCTAACACTGGAGGAAGGATCCCCAATGATAAGTTCCTTTGGACGATTGGTGACAAATCTCCATTCTTTTGGGAGATCCTCTTGAGGAGGCTTGAGAGGAGGAGACTCTTTTGTTGGAGTCACAACTTCATTGTTAGATGAAGAAGGACGATCTTCAATAGAGGAGTTCTCCAACCCAAACGAGATGTCATCAATATCTTCGGAAGAGGAGAATGTAGAAGAGTTAAGTTCATTAAAAGAGACATTGATTGACTCTTCGGCAACAAGACTTCTTTTATTAAAAACACGAAAACCTTTACTATGAGTAGAGTATCCAAGGAATATTCCTTCATAGGCTTTTTCTTCAAACTTGCCTAGGTTATCCTTGTTATTCAAAATAAAACAATTACAACCAAAAACTTTAAAATATTCAATAGAGGGAATTTTGTCAAACCAAAGCTCATAAGGAGTCTTCTTAGAAATAGGTCTAATCAAGACCCAATTTATAACATGACATGCCGTATTAACGGCTTCCGCCCAAAAATATTGGGGGAGCTTATATTGGTTTAACATAACCCAGGCCATGTCGTCAAGGGTTCTATTCTTTCTCTCCACAACACCATTTTGTTGAGGAGTTCGTGGACAAGCAAAATTATGTCCAAAACCATTCTTTTCACAAAATCTTTTGAAATCGGCATTATCAAATTCTCCTCCATGATCACTTCTAATCTTGTTAATAGAAAAACCTTTCTCATTTTGAACACGTTTACAAAAAGCAACAAATTCACGAAAAGTATCACTTTTACAAGCAAGAAAAATAACTCAAGTAAATCTCGAAAAATCATCAACCAAAACAAAAGCATAAAGCTTGCCTCCAAGGCTAGCAACTCTACTAGGACCAAAAAGATCCATATGAATAAGTTGAAGAGGTCTAGAGGTACTCACAGAGTTGATAGATTTGAAGGATGACTTTGTCAACTTACTCTTTTTGTATTCTTCACACACCATATCCTTTTTGAAAGGGACACTTGGGAGTCCTCTTACGAGCTTCTTGGTAGCAAGACGAGAGATGGTATCCATGTTGGCATGTCCGAGCCTCATGTGCCAAAGCCAACTCTCATCGTTCTTAGCAACTAAGCACCTGTCATTGTTAGTGTCTTCGACAAGATACAAAACATAGATATTGTTTTCTTTAATGCCTTCATAAACAATAGATCTATTTGAACTATCTGTAATGAAGCATTTGAGCTTAACAAACTTGATATCATAACTATTATCGGTAAGATGACTAATACTAAAAAGATTGTGTTTAAGATTAGTAACAAGACATACATTTTTAATACAAGGATAAGGAGGGGAACCTATATTACCATTTCCTATGATGTGACCTTTAAGATTGTTACCAAAGGATACGTGTCCTTCCTTCTTCATCGATAGCGTCGTAAACAATGAAGCATCCCCGATCATGTGCCGTGAACAACAGCTATCGAGAATCCACTTGCTTCTAGCATGAGAATGACTCTTCACCTACAACATAAGTTAAAGATGAACATTTTGGTACCCATGATCGTATGGGTCCTTGAGTGTTAGACTTAGGAACCCACATAAAAACTTTCTTATCAACAAGTTTCCTTGTATGACAATAATTGGTCGTATGTCCAAGCAAGCCACAGTAGTTACAAATCATAGAGGATTTAGAAGAAGATGTGTGAGAATCATGCATATGTGAATCTCTAGTGCGAGGAGTTCTAACATTAGTATTATGATGATGATAATAAAAAGCATGATGCGAAGTGTTTTTCTTAACAAATGGTCCTTTTCTTGTGTTAGAAAAGGATTTGTGTGTAGTTTTCATGTAAGAAGTATGCCCAGTATTGTGATGAGTATGGAGGTGTCTTGGAGTATGCATATGAGTAGTGTTCTTATTACCTAGTTTCTTACTCTCTACAAGAAGATCATTATACTTAATAGAAGTATCATACTCTCTCCTATTAGCATCTTGAACTTTATGCATAGCAAATTCATAAGCTCTTCTCATGGATTGAATCTCATCATCCTTTTTCTTGATGGTGACAAGAGATTCTTAAAACTTGAGTCACAAAGACTCTATTTCATCGGTGTCAGAAGCAGGAGATTTTTCCTTTACATCAATAATGATGCTTGAGAGTCTTTCTACGTCAAGTTGAAGAGCATCAACCTCTTTTAGAGATTTCTTATATTTATTCCTAACACCTTTGTGATCTTCATGCAATTCAAGGATAGCTTTCTCCAAATTATCATAAGTAAGAGTATTTAGGGAGAGATCATCAAGTACCTCATCGGTTGCTATGAGACAAACGTTGGCATTGTGTTTGCACTCATTGTCGGAGTCGCTTGCGTAAATCTCACACCAAATGCTTGTGTTAGCAAATTTCCTGGAGGATGAGCTTCCCTTGCTAGGCTTCTCGTACTTGCTTGAGTCTTTTCTTATCATCAGATATTCCCTCTTGATGTGTCCGGGTCTTCTGTATTGATAACACGTTGGATCTTCCTCATTGTCCTGTCTGAAGCGGTTGGCTTTGTTAAATTTGAGGAACTTTCGGAAGTGCTTAGCTGTGAGAGCTATTTCTTTATCGTCGTCCGACTCATTGTCGTTGGAGCTATCCTTGGAGTAGGACTTTGTAGCTTTGAGAGCAAGAGATTTCTCCTTCTCTTTGGTCTTCTCCTTCTCTTTCTCTTGTATGGAGGATTCCTCTTGATCCTTCATATCGAGTTCATGAGTCATTAGCTTACCCATGAGGGTCTCAAGGTTCATGACTGTTAGGTCGTTCCCCTCAATGATTGCGGTAGCTTTAGGACTCCAAACTTTTGTCAATCCTCTAAGAATTTTCCTGATCTTTTCATGAGAAGGATATTCCTTACAAAGAGAAGAGAGAGGATTAATAATATCACCAAAACGAGTAAATATGCAAGTAATAGATTCATCATGCTTCATCTTAAAGGACTCATATTCTTGCATGAGTCTACTAATCTTGGATTCCTTCACTTGTGAAGTACCCACGTGTGTGACTTCAAGTAACTTCCAAATCTCATTAGAAGTCTTGCAAGTAGAGATTCGGTTGAATTCACTACTGTCGAGAGCAAAATAAAGAGCATTCATTGCCTTGGCATCTTGACTCGCAAGCTTCTTGGTGTTTTCAGTAAGTGTGTCCCTAAGGGTGTCAGAAGCAATATCCTCAATAACTTTGGAAGGAGTAGGAAGACCATTTATCACACAATCCCACAAATCGAAATCTATGGACTTCAGATAAATGCTCATCCTAATCTTCTAGTAGTTATAGTTGGTTCCATCAAATAGGGGAGGCCTATTTGTGGAGTGTCCTTCATTGTGGAAGGTGTTGATACTAGGGTTAGAGGCCATGGATCACTCAAAGGGTGTAAATCGAAATCAAGAGAACAAAGCTCTGATACCAATTGTAGAACCCTAGAGGGGGGTGAATAGGAAAATAAAAAATAACTAGAGCAACAGAAGCAATATATGATAAATAAAAGTAAAGAGTGAGATGATCAAACACAAGATGTATCCTGGTATCCTCGCTTGAGGTAATCCAGTCCCGGAACTCACTCCGACTTAAATCCACTATTTAATCAAATAGTACACACGAGTTTGGATCTGAAGAACTCGCCAACTTCAATACGAGTTTGGATCCGAAGACTCGCCAACTTCAACACACGAGTTTTCTTACGAAGGCTCGCCAACTTCAAACAAATGAGAAGAGAACTTGTTGATCTTCTAACACGTGAAGATCAAAAATTACAACTCTTAAATACTCTAGCACTTTGGGAGAGGATGACAATCAAAAGCTTGGTAGAGTATTAATGGTGGAGCTCTTGGTTGTTTGAAAATTTATGGCAAGAGTTGGTGAAAACCTCATGAGAGAGAGCTTTCTTTTATAGAGAAACCAAGAGTGGGTGGCATTTAGTGCTCTGGATACAGCTAGACCGACATACCGTCGGTATGCAGCGGCATACCGTCGGTATACCTGTCAAATAGTAACGGTCATATTAATGATCATTTGAGAGCATTAAATACGGCCATTAATGCTAGTCAGAGCAATTCAAAAATCAAATTTATGAAACCCGGTATACCGTCGGTATGCCGCGGCATACCGTCGGTATACCGACGTTTTATCACAGAATATTTTTAGGCAAACAAAACGGTATACCGCCGGTATGCCGGAGCATACCGTCGGTCTGTCGACATTTTATCACAGAACATTTTTGTGGTCCACTAAGCGGTATACCGCCGGTATGCCGGAGCATACCGTCGTTATGCCGACAATTTGTCACAGCAAGTTTGTGGGTGATAAAAACGGTATACCGCCGGTATGCCGGAACATACCACCGGTATGCCGACAATTTATCACCGCAACTTTGTAGACGATAAAAACGTTATACCGCCGGTATGTCGGAGCATACCGGCGGTATGCCGCTCTGTAAGAAATTGATTTTTGACTTATGCTTTTACTTTGTCATCCGTCCTTAAGTATTTACAGATATACCTAGACTTTGTACAGACTCGAAGACTCTAAGCAGGAGGAAGCCGTCTTATGCAAGGAGCGCCGGTATCTACTTCAGTCTTCAATGCAAAAGATGGTAGTACTTGAAAGGAAAGACTTTATGTAGTAGAGCTTCTGAGAAGATATGAATCTAAAGACATAGAAAACTAAACTACGAAGATGCTGTTAATATATCAAAATAAAATGTGCCAACAGATAGTGTGTGTGTGTGCTTGCTAGAATATGCTGGTTAGGCTTAGTGAGACTTGTTTGGCTTAGGCTTGACCTAGTTGACCTAGTTTGACTAGTCTAGTTGACTAGAGTTGACCGAGAGTTGACTTTAGTCCAGTTTGACCCCAAACTTCATGTAGATTCATTATAGAAGTCTGTTATATTATTTTAGGCTTATAGTGACTTGTATTGTTCTATAGGAGATAGACAGCACTCCTCGGACTGTAGATTTTTTTCGGATACTCAGGATATAGGCGAGTACATTCTCTGATCATTTCATATCTTGTTTAGGATTATATTTCCTGCTTTAGATTACTTTACTTGAAGCTGACACGTTGGTAATACGGATTAGTACTATATGGACCTTGTCGTGCGATGTTATTCCCTTAGTGGATACATCGGGTATCTCATGTTCGTGTATATTATTATGAGCATCATGTACTCCTTGTATTCGGGACATTCGTGTGCAAATCGTGTGAAATCGTGTATATTCATGTGCTCACATGATCTTCGTGTACGACTATACTTCGTGTATAATAACATAACTTGGCTATATCCTCGTGTATTGATTAGGGCGGAGGAGTAGAAGTGGTTATGTATTCAATACAGTAGATTACTCGTGTACAACCTCTTTAGATTACTCGTGTACAACATCGTGCCGTTTACATAACCATCTTGTGCTCTGAATCACTAGTCACTGATAGTTATCTATATATTGTAGCTATTTACTTACAGTCTCTTTCTTTTTACATCATGTTGTTCTTCCAGTTTCATGTATCTTACTCTCTAGCATGTTTATATTTCCTAACCTCTTATGATTTGTTGAGATGTACTCTACTCGCTCATATCCTGAGTGGACCTGTTGAAAATTTTACAGAGAATGATGAGGCCCTGGTGTCTACCCATTATGGTGCAGCTTTAGACATCACTTGTGACTTGGACCCACTTGCAGTAGAGGATCTACCACCAGTGGTTTAGACTGCTAGCTTATACTCTTACCTTGTCTTCTCATTGATATATTATTGTATATACTGGGAGTTTGTTTTATCTGATGTTTCTGGATATGTATTTATCTTAGACACTTAGACTTTTTCTGGATTGTATTTCTCTGTAAAATTTCATTCTGTTCTTATCTATCTATCTTTTATCATGCTCTACCTTAGACGTGATTGAGACTGTATTTGCTATGTCACCTCCATTCGGAGTGTATATATTGTACAGGTACATTTATATAGTTAGATGTTTGACCTAGGACAGCGTTCTACCGCAGACACGGCGGCATAGACTGGGCGTTGTTACGTACTCGCACCCTCACAGTGGGTGCGGGTCGTGACAGAGTCGAGCCTTATTACGTGTGAGTAAACCATTCTTATTAAGTTTATTTCGGAATACCCATCAGGTGCCTATTACCAGATGTTCAATGGGCTTGGGAACAAGTTCCCAAACTTGAATCCATTTAATTTTGTTCAATTCCTCTTGCATATCATCTAACCAATAAATATCACTACATGCTTCTTCTATGTCTTTAGGATCTAGTTATGAAATAAATGTTACGTACACTAGAAACTATATCTCTAGTTGAGGAACGAGTACTTACACATTTTGTGATCTCACCTATTACTAAGTCCTTGGGGGTGGTCAGTCATGAACTTCACCTCCTTTGGCAGACTTTCCAAGTAGCTGGTTCTAGATTCCACTTGGGTAGGTGCTTTACTTAGTGTACCATGGTCCTGATCGTTACTATCATTATCATCAAAGATGAAGTTGATTGATTTTTCAATTGATATTGATTTCTTGTTGAAGACTCGGTAATCTTTGTGCTTAGCCGCATAACCTTGAAAAATTATTTCATCGACTTTCGAGTCAAATTTGCCTAAATTATCTTTTGTATTCAAAATAAAACATTTGCAACCAAAAATCTTAAAATAAGAAACATATGGGGTCCTATTAAACCATCGTTCATAGGGAGTCTTCTTTGATTTAGGTCGAATCAGCCCTATTGAGAACATATCATGCTGTATTGATAGCTTCAGCCCAAAAATATTTAGGTAGGCTGAACTGCTTTAACATAACTCTAGCCATTTCACTAAGAGTTATGTTCTTACGTTCACAACGCCATTTTGTTACGGGATCCTAGGGCAAGAAAATTCATGCAAATATCTGTGTGTGTCACAAAATTGCTCAAAGTCAGCATTCTCGAATTCGCCACCATGATCGCTTCGAATGCGAGTGATCATGAAGCCTTTCTCATTTTGTACCTTTTTACAAAATGAGACAAATTCTGAAAGTGCATCATTTTTATGAGCAAGGAAATATACCCACGTGTATATGAAGTAATCATCTACAATTACAAAGACATATAGCTTACCATTTAGACTAGCAACTCTGCTAGGTCCAAACATATCCATATGTAATAATTGTAGAGGCCGAGTCGTATTTACACCGTTGAACGACTTAAAAGTTAATTTTGTAGCTTTATTCTTTTCACAGTCACTACATACTATGTTTTTCTTGAAAGCAATCTCTGGTAAGCCTAGTACCAATTTCTTTGAGGATAATCTCGCAATTGTGTCCATGTTTGCATGTTCTAGTCTCATGTGTCATAGTTGACTCTCATCAATTTTGGCATATAGGCATCTACCTACAGTATTAGTGTTTTCCAAAAGATAGAAAACATAGATATTATCTTCCTTAATACCTTCAAAAATAGTACTACCAGTTGATCTATCAACTACAGTACATTTATGTTTAACAAAATTAATACCATAACCATGGTTAGCTAAATGACTTATGCTTAGTAGGGTATACTTTAATTCTACAAGACGTAAATCTTTAATAATGGGATAGAGAGCCTTACCAATATTACCAATACCTATAATGTACATTTTCAAGTTATTTTTGAAGGAGATATCCTTCTTTCTTCTTCAACAATGTTGCAAATAAAGATGCATCGTCGGTCATGTACCGTGAGCAACCGCTGTCGAGGATCCACTTACTTTTAGAATGGGTTGGATGTTCTACGTAGAAAATAGTTTGTGGACGAAACGTTTGGTACCCTTTTCTTATAGGGTCCTGATATGTTAGTCTTTATACCCAAGTAAAAATATTCAAATCTACTAATCTTCTAACTCCACATGCAGAAGAGATATGACCAGGGGTACCACAATAGTGACATCTAGCATGTGCACGAGTGTTAGGTGAAGTGTTAGTCTTGTGTACCTGTTTGGTAGTCCAATAGGCTTTTAGAGGATACTTATAATAAAAAAGCGTGTCTATGAGTGCAATACCTCTTGGGTTTGATAGTCTTTGGTTGGACAATGTTCCTTTTGGGTAAGTGACACGTGTTAGGAGAGGAAGCAGTCGATATCGGCTATTTTCTAGCCTAATTTCCAACTTTTTGGAAGTGTCAAATAATCTATTATAATCAGCTGTCAGGGCATCATTCATAATCTGCGCATTGATACTCTTCTTCTTTTTTATTTGATAATCTTCTTGTAGCTGAGCTATGGTCTTGTCTTTTCCTTCAAAAGTGCGTGATGTTTCATGTAATAGTAACTTGATAGAAGCTAACTCACTAGTCTCACTAGAGGGTTGATTCCCTCTAACATCTTCTAGTAGTAAGGTCAGTCTTTCTATCTCAAGTTTGTGTTCTTTGAGTAGCTTCTTAGAAGTCTTGTATTTGCCTTGCAATTTTCTATGGTCTTCTAGGAGGTCTTTAAAGGCATCACCTAGCTCATCAAAAGTAAAGTCTTCTATAGAAGGTTAGCAGTTGCCTGACCAAATGCCATTAGGCACATTTGCAGCATCTTGAGATATGTCGTCTTCTGAGTCGCTAGCTTCTCTTTCATGCCATATGTTCATGTTTGCATACTTTCTGGACGTCGATTTTTTTGTGTAACTCTTTTCATATTTGTTACCCTTCTCGGTCGATGATGCTGACAGACAGTCTTTCTTGACGTTATAGAAGCATGAAAAATCTCAGCAGAAGACATTCCTTTGCCAAAGTACAAAAGATGCAAAAGACTCAGGCTCAGTGCTAAAAAGACAAAATAGAAGATATAGAGAGAAGTTTCGTCATTGTCATGTCTACCAAAGTCTAGTACAAACACATCAGGACCATACATAAGGGACTAATTTTGTTCTTCTACAATGGATGTAGTACAGATTCGACAGAAGCCTAGATGGATCTACAAGGGATGCAATCTTCATTGAAACATATCCTTCCTTCTTCTCGATGCACACGCTGGAAGATTGACTTCCACCGAAGCATGTTTTGATATTCTTGTGGGCGCAGCCTCTCATAAGTATATCAGTAACTCGGTACTTTGAAGAAGCCAGAGCCTTCAAGCCAGAGGCAAGCCACCTGCCTACGCCAACCTCAGAAACAAAATGGTGGTAGGGCCCTCCTTCCCTTATTTTATTCGAGAAGCCAGTGTCTTCACTCCAGAGGCACAGCTATCTGCCTGCACCATTCTCAAGACGTGCAAGTGTGTCATACCCTTCCCTTTGCAGCCAACGCCTTTACTATTCAAAGGCGCAGCTACTAACCTGCATCCATATGAGACGCAGGATGGTGAAATGCTCACACCATCTCCATTCCCACAACACAGTCATCTATACCGGATCAGAAGCTTAAGTCACTTCTCTACAAGAGACTTGGGAACTCCCATTACAATCGATACAAGTCAACCTGTCGCTTCAAAAGCACAATAACCTCGTCAACCTGAAGCACAAGCCTACTTGTCGCCTACAACACAGTGACTCTGGTAGCCCGAAACACAACTTCATAAGTTGCTCTATACGTAGAAAAGTCTCGTCGTTATTCGAAGCCAAGTCCACTCGTAGCCTGAAAGCACAGAGGTTCCATTGTCTCTAGAAGCATGGTCTACTCGTCGCCCCAGAAGCATAGCAGCACTTAGTCCTAACCAGAGGCGCATGAAGCATGGGTCCACCCCAATTGGTTTGTTTAAATCGCCTCTTGCAGAGAAGATTGGGATTAAATCATGATTGATATCATATCAGATTGATTTAAATCTTAGACGACGATCAATTAGACTCCAAGATTTACTTGGCTGTATCTGAGCAAGCAAATCAGCACGCGCCACATGTCACCTCCTTCGGTTATATTTATAACCACCAGTGATCTCGTCTGAGGGGAATCTCGATGTCCACCACGTGTCAGCACCGCAGAAGCCTACTGTAGAAGCATGAAAATACTCACTATGCGCCCCAAGTCAGGAAGTAGCTACGCGTTCAAGACATGAAAGCCTATGCACCCAAGTCAAAGAGTGGCAGACACCCATAATACAAATTCTATACGCCCATATGTAAAATCCCTATGCGTCCATGTGCAGCAATACCTATTGGCCCACATGGCTCCTCCAGAAGGGGGCGCATAGCCCTGTTCCCACACTATGCGCCCAAGTCAGGACAGCTCCACAACTCGGTCAACATCCATGATCAGTCGTGCACCGAAGCATGCGGCCACGTCAGTCTCCACGAGCATTCATGAACCGAAGCATGCGGCATGTTTAACCCCATGATCTACCCACGAGCATCCAGTCTTTATACGCCTACACCTTATGCGCCCAAAGGAAGACTATGCGCCCACGTGGAAATCAGTATATTTTCTACCTGTGTGCGTATAACAGTCGTTTCATTATAAAATGACTATAAATAGAGGACATATGCCTCTTCAAATGAACATAATAGAGAGCATTTCAGAGCCAAATTGCTGCCTTCTTGCCAGTGAGCCGAGAGTTAGCAATTTTTTTATGTTTTCTCCCACTTTTGTAAATCGGAGTGTCAACGGAGTAAAGAAGCAATTGTCGCTCGATCTCCATCGTCCAATTTCCCAGAATTCTTTTTGTACTTGAGGATTCTCAGTGCAGGATCTCTCAGGTGTGCTCGATTTATAGTGCCTTGTGCTAATAAGAAAAGACAGTGATTCTTCTTTTTTTGTAAGTGTCTACAAAAATGGTGACTCTGCTAGGACTACCTTTTCCTCAGACGAGAAGGTGGTGATACAATCCGATACCAACAAAGTGGGGAGCACTCAGAAGATGTTGATCGTGAAGTTCGATCAACATGTATTCGAAGAGATGCTCTCGAGGGACGGCTCTACTCCCTCGAAATCAGTGAAGCGAAACAAGTCTTACAATACTTGGCTTCCAAAGGCTCATGTTGTATATCCTGCCAGTATCGTAGAAGATATGCAACCGAAAGAAAACTCTATCACGGGTAGCATAACCCTTCCACAGGAGCTCCCAATACGAAGAAGGCGCATACTGTTCCGGGCTCTACTAGCCCAGCGACTTTCCACTTGTGCAATCAACAACAGAGTGTTCAACGCTCGTGACTTGGCAAAGGAAATACTACGATGCCGAGAATCGAAGTATTCGACGTTCTGGGCAAACTCAGCGAGGCTCGCAAACGAAGAAGGCAAAACATGGAGAAAACAATACTATTTTCCAAACATGCGCCTAGAGCTATGCGCCCAAGGCAGCATGTGGGTGCATAACTCTGGCCAGAGGACTTCTATCTCCGATAGGCTATGCGCCCAGGGCTATGCGCCGAGGCTCTGATGATCCATTTTATGCACCCACATATAGGAAGACCAGGCATGCTGCCAGGACTTCAGGAAAGCATGTGCCCAAAGGCATGCCCTAGGGTCTATGCCCCCACAACAAAAAGACAGGCCCCAACGCGTATAGCACGGGGATGTCTTCAAGGTCATCACAAAACATAGGTGTGGGGGTTGCCCCTGCACATGAACTAAGTTCGGATGTGCCAACTTTCCTTACAAACCCATATACAAAGCTCGACAATGCATATGACATGGGTTTTAAGGAAAAACTCCCTTCCGTCGACTTATACGACATGATAAATCATAAGCGTAAAGTGAGAGAGGATGCTGCAACTCATGTAGTGCATCTCTGCACTAGTACTGTCATCAACTGTTACTGCTCCAAAGCAACGAAGGTACCTCCAAGGCAGTCCTTGTTTCGACGACTGCAGCGCTCCGATGATGAAAAGCCGTCATATGTTTCATCCAACATGGCTTCATAGGGTCCTCCTTACGGGAGCTCCAACCAAAGAAGATGGACCACTAACCCAACCTTTTTTTTAGTTCTGCAAACATGAGAAGAAGAAGTCTGCCAGCAAACATCCAGCGAGCTGTTTCACTTGAAGGAGTCTATATGGGCACTGGGTCAAGGACGAGATCGCTTATAGATGGGGAGGACTTTCAAGCTGGGGGTGGTGTTCCCCCAAAATCTCAAGCTGGGGGTAGTACTCCTTCAGAATCTGAAGCAGACGACCTTCACACCGGGGTAGCCTTCCAGATGATGATGATATCTTCAAGTCCGACGGTGACTATCTACCTCCTCTGCCTGAATGCGAAGGTCTTTTCAACTCAGAGACAGATAGTATCAGCACCAGTTGTAGTATCTCCTCTAGTCATCTTCCCATGCTATCTGCGTATATGGCAGATGGAGAGAAACCTGAAGAAGTTAGTGATCAGACCAACAAGCTGCTGGAGAGTCTTGAAATAGCATTTGTCATGATCATTGATATGCTTACCAACATCATGACTGTCCAAACTGCTGGAGTTGTTCCTCCACCTCAACCGAATGTCTCAGCACACGCTAGTCTGGCTCATAGTAACAACCCTCCTTCACTACAAAAGGAGTACCATTCCGTTGCACCTCCTCCAAATCCTGTAAATGCTGGGGGTAGTCCTTCGTAGATAACACTTGACAACCGTACGACAGTCGTTTTTCGACATCTTCTCAGCCAGCAGGATGCAATTGATTCTCTTGCTGCCCATCTCGATACCATCTCACACAATATCGAGCTTCAGAAAATGGAGATATCTCAACCTTATTCTCCTAAATAGGATAATGCCACTTGCCCTCCTAACTACAAGCCATTGATGCTAAATTCGTTTGATAGGATGGCTTCTCCTCGCCAACACATGACATACTTCAACACGCAGACTCTACACTTACCAAGAGACGATGTGTTCTTGTCAAAGCTATTTATCAGCACTTTACAAGGGGTAGCTTTTGAATGGTTTTCTAGCCTGTCTGACGGTTGCATTTATTCCTTTAAAGACTTGGATAGGTTATTCCTCAACAGGTTTTATGAGAGTGGCATGCATGTTAGTATGTTCACCCTCATCGAGACCAAGTAGATGAGGAGTGAGTATGTTATTTCTTTCATCGAACGCTTCAGCCGACTAGCATTGAAGATGCCCTTCGGTATACCAGACTCACAGCTTATGGATACTTGTCGGTATAACTTCCTATAGTAAAGTTCTGTCTGGGTATACATAAGTATGATACATGATCCACTTTAATCGGGGCAGCTGATGCTGCTGAAAATGATGTTCCTAATCTCGAACTATTGGGGATGAAGATACCCAAATTTGAAGACAAAGTCAAGCACCCCCAAATTATCCCTATCCGTGGGGGTAAAGGAAAAGAAGTCTTGAAGGTTGACACTTCCAAGGGACCTTCCAATTCTCAGGGCGCTCCTGACAAATCCAAGAAGACTTTCTCCTTTGACGAAGATGATGTTATTACCATTTTTCACACGTTGATGCAGGATAATAAACTGGTATTGCCTCCACCACGATGTCCTATAGAGGCAAGCCAACTCAACGACCCCAAGTACTGTCTTTATCACCAGTACGTGCACCATTCCACCAAGGATTGCATCATCCTGAAGAAGAAGATACAACAGCTTATCGACAGCCAAGTTATCAACCTCGAAGCTGAAGACAAGATCGTGTCTTCTAACATGATCTCTCTCCAATTTGGTGACTTTCCTTCCACAGAAGTTCCAGACGGCATAATCCCAATCCACAAGGCAATAATGGAAGTCGTCAACTTGCCGCCAGCTCGCGACTCAACATCAATGTTGGTGCCACTCACGACAAAACGGGGTGAGATCATGTGGGTCCATCCAGACCTTGTCCAGGAAATAATACAGGGGGTAGTATCTTCCATTGCTAAGAGGGGCAAGAAATACAAATTATGCCACATGGAGTCTTCTTCCATTTATGAAGTCCTATCCGGCGAGACGCGATCTGGAAAGACTTACCTACAGATTTATGACCCTGCACAAGAAAACGTAGTACCTTTCCAAGCCCCTGCTGCTCCCACAAGTTCAGAACTGGTCCATCTAAGTCCTTAACTGCCAACAAAGCTAAGCAGAAGGAGACCCGATTTGATAAATCTCTGAAGGTACCAACTCTCGAAGGCATGGATTGACCTTAAAACTTTAACATACTTGCACAACTGGCCAATACACCCGCCAGATTGTCATTGTTCGACCTACTGTGGCTCTCCAAAGAGACGCGTAAAGCTTTAAGAGAGGCATTTCTACATGCCGACTCTTATCTTACTGAAGTCAAAGCCTCCGCTGAAGAAGGAGTCTCTTATCCTCACTGCCATAACACTATGAAAGTGGTTCCCAACATCACCTTTTCACAAGAAGACATGCTGCTAAAAAATAATCGTCATGATAGACCTCTGTTCTATACAGGGTACATCGGGGCTATTAAGGTGGATCGGATGTATATCGATCCAGGTTCCTCCCTCAGCATCATCCCTAGAGATTTTCTCCAAATTCTAGGGATCCCTCTACACAAGCTCTCTGCAACCAATACAACTATCATGGCTTTCAATGTTGGAAGAAGTCATCCTCTGGACATAATCCGTCTCAAGTGCCAGATTGGTGATCTTCGAACAGAAGTTGCTTGCTATGTCATTGATGCTAATGTATCCTACAATGTCTTGTTGGGACATCCATGGATACACGAGAACATGATTGTTCCATCTACCCTTCACCAATGCTTTAAGTATGTCAATAGTGATAGCATCGTGAAGACGGAGTTTGCCGATGTCGATCCTTTCAAGGGTATTGAAGCCTACTATGGCGATTCAGTACTTTATCAATCTCAGCCTCCCAAAGATGATGGCAACGAAGCTGACGATGAAGCTGAAGTCAATTCATCTACCAGTGACGATCCCCTGGTCATCCGAGTCAAATGACGTACTACTCCAAAAAGTACTCCAAAGCCTCTCACAATCCGGATCAAAAAGAAGCGTCATGATATTGTCAAACTATTGACCATCACTCTGCAAAATGACTCGAGTGGAACCTGCTGAAGTCCATCCTCCCAATCTGGATGAATTATCCTACGCGATGAACTTAACCAAGTCTGTGACTCCTGTTCCGAAAAATGATACCCTCAATGAATATATCAATACTCAAAATAATATACCTTCAGTGGTTGATGTTATCCCTGAAGAAGAACTTGTATATTTTCTGAGTAAAGGTTTATCTTTGAATTACTCTGATGTCTACCAATCTGTAAACCAGTACGTAGATATATTTTACGCCCTAGAGCATGGCATAGGACCACAACTCTGCATGTTGGTCACGACGTCTCGTCTGCAGGAAAAAGTCTGGCTAGAAGATATCCACTACTTCATCGTTCCAGCTAGAAAGAAGGGTGAAGAATTGATCATCTTTGGTCGAATAATTGGCGAAAGAAAGTTTATTCAGGACTTTACTACTCCCGATTACAACACCGAAGCTGACTATGATTCAGGTAAAATGTAGCTTTACCGATATAGTTGGCAGGCCAAGAACATCATCCAGAACATGGAATATGATATAAAAAGCGATCAGGGCTAAGCTACGATCAAGGGCGACGATTGCTAATACGTCACTTTGCTCCTCCCGGCAAACCCGAGAACTATTATCAACGAAACAGTGTTGGCTTGGGTTATGTTACTCCTCCAACAACTCCTGAAGGATCAGACATTGAAGTTGATCATTGTTCTCATTCTTCTGATTCCTATCTCTGGGATTCAGACTCCAGCATTGGAGACATGCTCAAAGCAACTCTATCCGTCAACATGGTGTCAGTTGACCAAATTGCAGACGACGTCCAATCAATCGAGCTCGAACAATGGACTCAAAAGATGGACACTAGGTGGGAGTTATATTTTGAACAACGTGAACCACCTACTGAAGGCGAAGTCGTCCATGTTAATTTAGGAGATGAATCATCTCTTAAACCAATCTTTATCAGTAAAAGTCTGTATGGTGAAGAACGACAATCTCTTATATAGCTTATAAGAGAATATATCAACGTCTTTACATGGAGCTATGAAGACATTCCAGGTCTGGACCCTAAAGTTGCTATGCACCACCTAAATATCTCGTCTAAAGCTAAGCCAGTGAAGTAGCAGCAATGGCGTTCTGACCATATATCATGGAGGCCATTGAAAGTTAAGTCAAGAAACTTATTTCAAGCGGTTTCATTCGAGAAGAACAACATCTTAACTGGGTCGCTAACATTATTTTGGTCATAAAAAAGAATGGTAAAGTTCGAGTCTATATCGATCACCGTGACTTGAACTCTGCATGCCCAAAAGATGAGTTCCCTATACCAATCACCGACGTAATGATTGACAAAACTTATGGCTTTAAACGAATGTCCTTTATGGATGGATTCTCAGGCTACAACCAGATCAAGATGTTCTCGATAATGAGAAGCACAAATCTTTTCGAACACCGTTGGAGGTATATTGTTGTACGATGATGCCCTTTGGATTGAAAAATTCGGGTGCAACATACCAGCAAGCTATGAACATAATTTTCTGCGATTGAAAAATACGGGTGCAACATACCAGCGTGCTATGAACACAATTTTTTGCGATCATTTACGCAAAACAGTGGAATGCTATGTAGATAATAATGCAGTTAAAAGTCGTCTCAAGGGCAACCACCTCCAAGATTTGAGAACGGTGTCCGAACTGATGCGTACACACCAACTCAAGATGAATCCAACCAAGTCTTTTTTGGGAATCTCCAGCGACAAGTTCCTTGGTTTTTTTATCACTTCAAAGGGTATACATCTTGACCCGGAGAAGGTTAAAGCTATCCTTGACATGCGTCCTCCAAGAAACCTCAAAGAGCTATGCGGACTCTAAGGAAGGTTAGCCTACATCAGACGATTCATTTCAAATCTTTCTGGAAGGTGTCGACCGTTTACTCAGCTCATGAAGAAAGGATTATCTTTCGTCTGGACTGAATAATGTCAGCGTACGTTTGACGATATCAAGAAGTATCTCACAAGCCCTCCAGTGTTGGTAACTCCGATAGTCGAAAAGCCTTTCTTGTTATATATTCGCACTATAGATCATTCTCATGGTGCCCTATTAGCTCAAAAGAATGAAGGCAGCCATGAACAGGCAATCTACTACCTCAGCCGTATGATGGTTGGTGCTGAGCACAGATACACACCTGTGGAAAAGGAATATCTTGTACTGGTATTTGTTATCTAGAAGACACGTCACTATGTGTCCGGGCAGACTATCCACATCATATCTAGAGTCAATTCTCTCAGAATACTCATGACTAAACCGGGTTCTTTTAATTCCCGTTTAGCTACATGGACAATGCTGTTGACTCCATACGATATGTTGTTCGTCCCTCAGAAGGCAGTAAAAGGCTAAGCATTAGCTGATTTCTTAGCTGATCATCTAGTGCCAGAAGCTTCCAAACTCTATGATGAAATCCCAGATAAAGTGGTTGAGTCTAACACTGTGACTGAGGAAATCCCTATTTGGCAAATGTTCTTTGATGGTGCATCAAGAACAGGACCTAAAGGAAATATTATGGCTGGAGTAGGGATCGTACTTGTTTCACCCGATCATCTGGTTATACACCGTGCGTATTCTCTTGTAGAGCCTTGCACTAACAATATGGCCGAATACAATGCCCTATTGATTGGCCTTCAACTGGAAAACCAACTGGAAGTTGACTGTCTTGAAGCTTATGGTGATTCTAAGCTAATAGTTAGTCAGGTTTGAGGGGATTATGATTTTCGTCATAAAGATCTCATCCCATATCACAAAGCGACGATCGAGTTAGCTTCTACCTTCACTGGATTCTTCATCGAGCAAGTACCTCGATTACAGAATATAGAAGCAGTTGATATAGCCGGTCTGGCTGCTTCCTTGACTGTTCCTATCAACACTCAGCATTCGATCACAGTATCTGGTCGAGAGTTATTCTGTATGAAAGATGCCTTGAATATTTATCACAACTATGCAGCATAGACGAATGTCGACATCAAAGACTGAAGATTTTCTTTCATAGACTATGTTGTCTATGAAATCCTTCCTGATAACCCGAAGGTAGCAGTGTCTATCCAACGGCGATCCTTCAGATTTTACTATGATATAGCTACCAAAATGTTGTACCGATGTTCTTACAATGGGCTACTGTTAAGATGTTTATCAGACACAAAATACAAACATGCACTACGTGAGGCTTACGATAGAATTTATGGTGCACACCAACCAGGCCCCAAATTACAAGATCGCCTCAGACGAATGGGTTATTATTGGTGCACAATGATAGCAGATGCTGTTGAATATGCAAAGAAGTGTTGGGCTTGTCAGTTCCATGTCAATTTCATTCATCAACCTTCGGAGTTTCTACACCCGACGGCAGTATCTTAGCCTTTGAAGCCTTGGGTATAGACGTCATCGGCCCAATCAGCCCGCCATCCTCTAGAGGACATCGGTTTATCCTAGCTAGAATCGATTACTTCTCTAAATGGGCTGAAGCTATACCGCTCATCGAAGTAAAGACGTCGAACGTGATCAGTTTTGTCAAACATCACGTCATCTACCGCTTCGGCCGACCTCGCAGGATTATCCATAATAATGGTCCACAATTCGCGAGCCATGTATTCTATGGGTTCTGCGATAAGAATCGAATCCAGAATGTAGTCTCGACCGCTTATAATCTAGCAGCTAATGGATTAGCAAAAGCCTTCAATAATACTATTATCAAACTTCTCAAGAAGTTTGTGTCTTCAAACAAGCGCGATTGGAATGAGAAGCTCGACGAATGTCTCTAGGCCTATCGTATAACGGTTCAGACTCAAACAGGTAGTATGTCGTTCTCTCTGGTTTATAAGAGTGAACAGTTCTTCCCCTAGAAATCTAGATTCCCTCTTTTCAGGTAGCCTTGCCAGTGAGTTGACCACCGAAGAAAGCTAACGTCTGCGACTACAAGAGCTGGAGGCGCTAAACAAAAAATGCTTATTAGCTCAATAGTGTATTGAACTATACCAAGCATGCATTTCTAGAGCCTTTAATAAAAAGGTGAAGGAAAGAATCTTTCATGTTGGTGATCTGGTCTTAGCAGTAAGAAGACCAATGGTCATGACGCATAAGACAAAAAAAAATCCAGCCTAAATGGGAAGGTCCTTTCGTTATAGAATCAGTATATTCAAACGGTACGTATCGACTAACCAAGCCTGATGGTGACTTGCTTATGATGCCAATCAATGATAAGTTATTGAAGAAATATTATGTGTAACCTTCAGCGTTCACAGATACCCGACTTTAATCATGTAAATGTACAATACAATGTTTATGTGATTCGAAAAATTATCTAACTATTATCCGTATTTCAAGTATCTTGAATACGCCATAGATAATGGGCCCTCTAAAAATTAACTTCGTTTGAACTCTGTCCAAACTCGATCTTATAAAAAATGGTCACGTCTATATTACCTCTGAACTATTTTTCGATAATTATTCCCTAGTGGGATAATTAAGAAATGTTTTACCACAGCCATTAACCTCTGAGCAAAGCATTCATCAGAAATAATCATATCCATATTACCTCTGAATTATTTACTGACTCCTACTTAAATGTTATATACCCGTCCACGTCCATATTACCTCTGGTCGAGATATCAAACATTCTCTGCTATTACGCCCATGTTACCTCTATTACCAGATTCTTTCAACTTATTATCTATATTCAAGAACTTTGAATATAAAACGGGTAATGAGTCCACATCCAATTCCACAGCGGAGTACCTACCAGAAATATATCTACTACATCATATTACCTCTAGTTCTGATATTTCACAAACCACATTCATGAGTTCAAAAAGCCAAAAGATTCTTCATTAAATTATTCTAAAAAAAATAGGATACAAGAGTTTTACGGCTAAATAAGCCAGTTATAAATAAGAAGACTTAAGGGATACATAATTGATTGATGCTATCCCTTAAAGCTTTGACTTCAGCTTGTGACTTGACAAGAGCATGACGACGCACTTTTTCCAGCCGAGTAGTCTCATCCCTGAAGGGAACCAATCTCGCATGCTCTTTCTCCAACTTCACCAGCTGCTCTTTCAATTGCTCTGAGTTGGTGATAGTCACAACAGCCTGAGTTGTACAGTCCTTCTGTTCAGACACAACCACTCTTAAGTTGGACTCTAGCTGGGTAATCTCTCTATGGAGCCGTGCAATCTAATTGTACTTTTTAGTGATCTGGGCTCGAAGAAAGACGAGCTTGGCTTGCAGTATTAAACTATTCATATTGATCAGCCAGCTCACTAATCTCCTTAGCAAGGGCATCCTTTCTCGCTTGAAAGGTAGCCTCCTCCTATTCAATGGCCACAACCAAAGTCGCGTCTTCTTCAAGAAACATCGAGGTTGGGCTTCGTCGACAGGCTTTACGGAATCTGGCCACTCGGTCTTCTAAGTCAGCTAGGACTTTCCTTAAAGCATTTGCCCGCTCCCTGTAACTAGCAATGCTTTCAAGGACCTCTCCCTGGCATTCAATAATAACCTTTACAGGCCCGAAAGGGGCATTCTGGTTCAAGACTCCAGGAAGCTTCACTTTCAGGATGGAGTAGAAAGCTTTGACGACTTCCTGGGCCATCTCGTCATCTTCGAAAGAGGTCGTTGGGGAGGAAGCCTGATGGGAATCTTCCACCCAGGAAGAGACGCTTGACAAGAAGCCGAACCTGACAAAGAAACAATATATCTATCAGTGACGAAAAGGAAAAACTTGAAAGTGTACAAAAGAGTTATAATTTCGTACCTTCTGCTTGCTCAGCACCAACTTGGATTAGATCATCAGCCCTGGTCCCAAAGGAACCAAGAGCAGGCCCAGGTTGCTCAAGGAGAATAATGTCAAAGCCCCTAACAACATCAGGATGTATATCTTCTACGGCCCCAGTTGGACCGGGAGCAGATCCAGTAACAGCCACCTCAGTACGGTATTCAACCTCTCCTTTTGTAGCCAAAGCTGGCTTACTGACAGATTCCTCCACACCAGCAATCCCGGAGGAACCAGGGCCAACTTCTTATCCCGCCCCAGTGTCATGGGCTATCTGTGCACATTGTGCCCTATCTTTTTCTACAAGGGAATATACGATGGAAGTCAGCCTCACGAGGAGTACGCAAAATCGAAGGCGAAAAATCTCATCCGAAGTAAAATGCAAGGATGACATACCCGCGGGAGGGTAAGCTAACTGGACTTGATTTTCGTCTAACTCCTTCATTAAAGCCCTGATCTCAGACATAGCCCCTAAAGAGATATCGTAGGAGGGACTGTCTTTCTGATCACCATCGTGGTCTGGGCCTTCGCCCTTTTCATCCCTTGACTCAGCCCCTTTGACTGAGGAAGACTAAACTTTATTTGCTAGTTGAAGACGATGAGGGGACACTATTGTCACGTCCACCTCTTAAACCGAAGAGGCACCTGCCTCGATGGCAACTTCAGGGTCCTGTACAAAAGAAAAACACAAGGGTGAGAAAGCTTCATCCGAAAACTGCACAAGTAGTGGTTTGACCAAAACGACTATGGAGTCTTGAAAGGAATCTACTCCCAAATGGTAACGGCCCGCGATGCCGTTCCACCTCTACCAGTCTACCGAGAAGATCTAGTTAAAGGAGACGAGCCAGCACCCAACTCCTTGGCTCTTCTTGGGGCAACAGTCTTCTTCTTCCACTTAAAAGTTGGCTCCTGGGCCAGTTCAGTTGAAGCTTTCCTCTTCTGAGGAGGATCGGAGAGAGCAGAATCATCTTCAGTATCCTTCTTTTGAGGCACTATCGGCTCCCTAAGAGCAGCTCTCTGTCGTGGTGCTTCGGTCGGCTTAATGGTTGGAGCGGCGCTCTCCTTTTTGCTGCCCATTGGTGTTTTTCAGGCTCGTTTCATATTTACAGGAGTGGGGCCAAACTTGGTCCCAATATCAAACTCTACTTACGATCATACCGGGGATAAAAGGTATTGATCTGAGTATAAAATTTGGCAGCACCATAGAGCAAGTGGGTCTTAGGCTTATCTTCGGGCAGAGTAAAAGTTGCCCGTGTATCCGACATTGTAATAAACCCATGCTCGTACTCCATCGATTAAGCTACCTATCGACTCCATATGTGGGCTAGGATTACCCTGTAGAAGCTGACCATAGCCAAATTGCCATACGAAACGAAAGAAGTGGTAAATCATTCCTATTCCTAAGCACCAGATACGAGGGCCTAATAGACTAGAGCCAATGGAATGCCCCAGCAGTCAAGCTAGTAGTATGGGCT
The DNA here is from genome assembly GCA_029216955.1 of Iris pallida. Taxonomy (NCBI): domain Eukaryota; kingdom Viridiplantae; phylum Streptophyta; class Magnoliopsida; order Asparagales; family Iridaceae; genus Iris; species Iris pallida. The sequence goes on from JANAVB010040620.1 coordinate 5,054,600, forward strand.
CCCTCATCCACTAAGGTATTTCCTGGGTTACAACTACCGGTTGGAGGGGATATCCTGAAGAACTCGTAGTTCTGAAGGAAGTTTAAGGCCCTTCTGCAAGCAGGCACTCCAGTAACGGCCCAGTCTGCATCACGAAACCTTCGAAAAAAGGTATCTCCGGCCAAAGAGTCTGCCACCGGCCCTACGTTCATCAATTTGGGATAATATAGCAGCAGCCATCCCTTTAAAGGGGAGTTCATTAGCCAAATCTAACGACTAATCCAGTCTATTAGCCAAATCTTCGACAACTTAAAGTCAGCTTATCGAAAGAAGTGGTAAATCGGGGAAACCCCCTCAGAGTTATCACTATCATTAGTATCTGTGGCCCCGTGATCTATCATCAGTTTTTCTATTTCAGATTTCGTCAGAGGCTTGCAAGTCAAAAAGGAGGCCGGACCTTCTCCTTCTTCTTGAACGAAGATATAGTTCATCCAAGATCTTATATGGGGATTGGCCCCTTCAGTCTTTCCTATCTTTGTGATCCTGTGATAGATGAGAAAGTGACAGAATAACTCCTTATACACATCCGTCATCTCGGGGTTCTCCTTCTCCAGATCCAGAAGTTCCACATCACAAGGGACATATTCTTCGTACGGCTCTGTTCCCCAAGGAAGCTTCGATATTTTCTACATCTCATGGAGGGCCTAGCCCATCTCCCCGCCCGAAGTGAAGAAGGTACATGTGTGAAGATTGTACAACTCTGCCAGAGAGATAAACATGGGCCAATTCGTCTTTATGCAATATTGAGTGGCTCTAATGGCATGAAAAAGGCCGGTAGCCTTCATAGTGCCTTCATAGGTAGAAAGTACCCATTCAGTGAGGTCACTCCTGAATGAAATAGGGTGCCTCAAACCTTCCAGCTGCAGCTTCCCAATGGGATACGACCTATTCTTCGACATCATCAGATTGGAAAGGGTGTCGGCAGCATAAGGATGAAGGTCGATAGGGATATCGTTTATTTTGGCACCAGGATGCTACCCCTTCGTAGAATAGGACGTGGAGCCCTTGACACACTTAAAAGTGTCCCTCTTCCGATCACCGGAGCTAAACTGTATCTTTTCGAAGACAAACCCACGAAGTTCAGGGGTTAAGTCCCATTTCATCTGCCTTCGTGCGGCTAGATCGGTGAACGCCGACAGAGGATATTGGCAATCCATCGTCGGCAACCATATCCTTTGGTTGTTCAACCTAACCACCAAAGGGTTTCTCAGGCATATCGTCTCACCTTCCTAAAATCCTAAGCTGTCACCAAACAAGAAGTACAGCTTCTTGTGACTCCATACCCATTCGAGCAGGAACTTTTCATCATTTATCATCTACTTTAGGAACACCTTATCCTGTTCAAGCATAGCAATCATCCGCACTGAAGGCTGATTTTGGCAGATCTTGGCCTGAACATTTCTAACCATATTGGTTACAAGGCTTGAATTGAAAACCTGGCGAGCAGAGCCGAAAGGAATTCCACCGAGTTTCGGGACGACCATGTCAACTGCAAAGACAAAAGAAAAAAAATTCAGACTTAGAATCTACAGAAAAAAGAGCTAAAGTGCTAGAAAAATTCTATACGCCCAGTTGTTATGTGCCCAAACGGCCTATGGGCGCATAAGAATATTCAAACACATGTGTTATATGTATGCGTATGACATACAAATAAGCATGTGGGCACATAGTTTTGCAGGTGCATAAGAGTGCTCAAACACAGTAGCGTTCTGCGTGGGCGCATAGCACACAACAAAGTGTGTGGACGCATACTTCTGCGGGCGCATAAGAATGCTCACAGAAAGTGTGTTGCTTTGGGCGCATATCAATGGTTATGCGTCCAAGCAAAGAGCAGTCCGAACGTCACAAATTAACGCTCGAGATTTTGTTTTGAAGCACAGCCTCACCCAGAATAGAGTCTTGGACTAGCGGAGACGTTGCCAAAGGAGGAGAACCGCTCGATGCAGCTTCCTCGTCCTTCGCAGATTTCTTGGCAGCCATGGAAGACATGATTCTTGCAGAGAAGAAATGAAGAGTCTATTTAAAGTTTTTTAGAAAAAGAGGAGAATGAGTTTTCTCTCTCCTCAAGGCCTATTTATAGGTACAAATGAAGAGGTATGCGCCCACATGGTCTATGCGCCCACATGGTCTATGCGCCCACATAATCTATGCGTCCATATGGCCCATGCATCCATGTAGAGACTTGATCTTTTATACATTATGCACCTGTTATTTGCTAATATGGACTATGCATAGACATCGCACGAAGGGTGGACCTCTTCAAATTCTGTTCCGATGAATCTGTCAGTTCAGATTTTCGAAGAAGATCTCAACAGCCATCGTTTGACAGCCTGGCAGCATCTATGCGCCCAAAAAGAGAGTCTATTATGCGCCCACAGAGCCATAGAAGACAGTCTCCCATGCTTCTTTCAAAGTATTTTGAACTCGTTTGAGTATCAAAAACATTGAAGGGGGTCTTGTAGAAGCATAAAAATACTCATTATGTGGCCAAGTCAGCAAGTAGCTATACGCCCAAAACATGAAAGCCTATGCGCCCAAGTCGAAGAGTGGCATATACCCACAATACAAATTTTATGCGCCCATATGTAAAATCCCTATGAGCCCATGTGCAGCAATGCCTATGTGCCCACACGGCTCCTCCAGAAGGCGACGCATAGCCCTGTTCCCACACTATGCGCCCAAATTTGGACAGCTCTACGACTCTGTCAACATCCACGATCATGCGGCCACGTCAGTCTCCATGAGCAGTCATGCACCGAAGCATGCGGCCACGTCAACCCCACGATCTACCCACGATTATCCAGTCTTTATGCGCCTACACCTTATGCGCCCTAAGGAAGACTATGCGTCCACATGAAAATCAGTGTATTTTCTACCTGTATGCGCATAACAGTAGTTTCAGTGCAAAACGACTATAAATAGAGGACATATGCCTCTTCAAATGAACAGAACAGAAAGAATTTCAGAGCTAAATTGCTGCCCTTCTTGCCAGTGAGCCGAGAGTTAGCAATTTTCTTAGGTTTTCTTCCACTTTTGTAAATCGGAGTGTCATCGAAGTAAAGGAACAATTGATGCTCGATCTCCATTGTCCTATTTCCCAGAATTCTTTTTGTACTCGGGGATTCTCAGTGCAGGATCTCTCAGGTGTACTCGATTTGTAGTGCCTTGTGCTAATAAGAAAAGATAGTGATTCTTTTTTTCTGTAAGTGTCTACACCCGCACCGTACAATGATGGCAGATTCTTTCATATCTCAGGAACCCTAATGCATATTGCATATGTGCTCGGTTCTCTATAAATAGAAGGAGTTCTTATTCCACCAAAGGAAGAAAAAATAGAGAGGAAACATTGACAATCGACAATCTTCAAAGGAGCAGCGATCTCCAACCACGAAGAGTCGACCACTCTCGTCCACCTATCAACCAAAGAACCAACCAACCATCTTCAAGGGATCTTCTCATCCAGACAGCCTCTTGATCGATGACCCCAGAGTCCCATCAAAGACACCAGAGAGCTATTGCAATGTTGATTCATTATCAGATCGTCAACGGAGTAAAGGAGCCGCTGCAGTGCTCGATCTCCATCGTCATACTTTCCCAGAAACCTCTTCTCCATGTGCTTAGAATATTCTATTTAGGACTTTCTTCTATGTATAAAGATACCTTATATGTTCAATAAAGCAAAAAGTTCGTTCAACCTTTTGTTACGTCGACCAAAATGGTGACTCTGCTGGGAACTACCTTCTCCTCCAATGAGAATGCAGTGACGCAATCTGATGACAACTTGCTAAGAGCGTCTCAAGATATACTGGTCGTACACTTCGACCAGCAGGCTTTTGAAGATCTCCTCTCCGATGAAAAGTCGAAGACATCAAAGCGGTTCGTACAACCGAAGAAGACTCGACATGTCTGGAGGCCTAAGGTGGCTGCAGCCAGCAGTATGATGGCGGAAACTGCGTCTCAGGACCTCATCAACGTCAAGGCCACAGAGAAGATCCCGGCTGCTACAACCTTATCCCTTCGCCCGATTCCCGTCCCGGGAAAGCATGGCAGAGAAGATGGTGGTTGCATGGTTGATTTGACGAAGGAACGATGCCAAATGAAGCGTATACCGGTCCAACCCCTCACGACGGGAGTATTGGCGGCAAGGAGATCTATCTTCGACAGAATCGCTTTCCATTCAGGTAAACCTTCGATGGACTCTGAATACTACTCGCCCGCTGGGGGTAGTAGGAAGAGATCCCAGGTGGCTTGCACTTCGTACAACAAGTGTACGGCACCAACGGCAGACCAGAGGCCCATGTTGATAGAAACACGTACAGCCGACGGAAAGCTATACAAGACTGGCTCTCACGCTCCGATGCCTCTACCAGTCGAATCTCCCTACCACTAGGGTACTCCTGTGCGTAAGCCAAGCCAGGGGGTACATCCTACGGTGAGGGAGCCACGTGAGTAGCGTCCCCGCAAGAGCGACAAAAGGCTTCCTCGCCAGACCTGCTCTGACCGTGCTTACATGCAGCTTCCCTACATGTATAATGGGAGTGCTACAACAGAAGATCCAACTCTCTCCCAAGCGGAAGAAGAATCTGTGGCACAAGATATGCCTAAATCAAGGCACACTTGTACCCAGATTACAATCAACTGCCGTTATCAGCAGATAGCTGCGCCATCGTCGAGTAGGCGCTCCGTCTTCCAGAGACTCTACTCTACGTCGACTCCACACCGGTGGCCTAACAGGGGTCGGTGTGCCATAGGAAAGACGAGCTCCGTATCACTACATGTTACGCAGTATAGGATTCCAAAGCTTTCAAGAAGTCCTTCCAGAATCCTCCTATATCGGTTGCTAAACCGAAGAGGAGGTCAGAGAACAGTAAAGCTAAGGTACCCAATGCAGGTGTGTTCCAAAGCAACCATTCTAAATCTGCATTGGGTGCCTTATCAAAAATGGGGGGTAGTCAGCCTTCTACCATGCATGACAACCCTGTGTTGTAATCTGACGAGGTACAATATGACACAGATGTCTCCGTTGGTGCAACCAGTCACCAGACCGGGGGTAGCAACCATATTGAGTCCGAAAAAGATCACAATATTACGGTATATCCTTAGGGCAGCGAGACTGAGGCGTATGAGCCAAAAAGTGAAGGATCCATGGCTCCCTCGAGTCACCCTTACACTCGGTCTGTGTTCATGGCTGACGGCAATGAGAAAGACAACAACGAAGCTCTCAGGCATATCGAAGTCCTCGAGACGAAGTTGGATACGCTGACGGACACCATGAAGACCCTGTCCTCGGTCATCATCGACCTCAAGAGTAGCATGGCTCCCGCTGCCTCTACACCTGTACGTGATCCGCCAACCAATAACGAATCTAGAAGGTTGCTTACTGTCAATCAGGCAATACCATCCTCGTCTACTCCATCGGCTATAGGCTCTGCAATGTTGGCCGAGATACAACAGGCCATTAAGGAGCTGTATGCTCATTATGATGCCAAAGAGAAGTAAGTAACGCTCTGAAATATGGCGATCGGACAGCCGTACCCTGCATAGTGGGTCAACGTCATCTATCCTCTCAAATACAACCTGCATACGCTTACACCTTATGAAGGAAAGGGGTCTCATCGATAATACTTGAGGTACTTTGCCTCAGTAACGGGGCACCTGCCAAAGGATGACGCCCTCCTGTCTAACATATTCATAGGAGCCGTACTAGCGGTATCTTGTGAGTGGTTCTACAGTCTTTCGGACGAATGTATGTCATCATTTGAAGACCTGAAGACTCGCTTCGTAGACCAATTCTACGAAGGAGGCATGCATATGACCATATCGACCCTCATGGAAATTGTCCAGAGGGAGAAAGAGCTTGTCCGCACAAAATCGAGCGCTTCCGCCAAGCAGCCCTCAGATATCCACCCGACATGCCCGAGCCTATGCTTATGGACTCCTGTCACAAGAACATGCTGCCCACTATAAAATTATGGCACAGTGCTCCCTGCACGGAGTTGACACCTTTTATTATGGAGGCGGATGCCGCACAAAGGAAAGCCCAAGACGTGCAGCTCCTGGGGCTATACTTTCCTGCACCCTAAGACAAGGGGAGACGCTCTTCCAACAATAACCCTAAAGACAGAAAAAGGTAAGCAAGCCATGACCATTAACATCTCCATAGGTTCAGCAGCTGCGAACCCCAAGTCTGTGGAAGCAGAGAGGCCAAGGGAGACTTACTCCTTCAATAACGAGGATTCGCTGGAGCTCTTCGAGATGCTTACGAAGAGTGGCAAACTGTCCATCCCGCCACCCAAGCGTTCTGATGAAGTGGGAAAGGTGGACTATCCCATGTACTGCCATTATCACCAGTACGTCCATCACTCAACACAGGACTGCAATGTGTTGAAGGGCAAATTCAGCGCCTTATTAATGCCAACGTTATATTGTTGGATTAGGAAGAGAAGACCATCATAGCCAACATGGTTACTCTCCAGTTCGGGAGTTTTCCAGCCACAGAGGTATAAGATGGCGTCTTTCCTACTCCGAAGGTGACGATGGAAGTAGTTAACCTTCCGCCAGCACGGGACAACGCTCAAGGGCTCATCCCGTCCTCCATGCCTCAAGATAGAGTCAAGAGGGTCCATCCGGACCATGCTTCCGACACGATGAACTAGTAATCATCGTGAATCTCTCGGGAAACATTTCATGACCTCACTTCTGAAATGTTATCCTAAGACGTGTCTACCATGTACTCTCTACCTTTGAGTAGTCACCTTCTCCACAATAGCTGTAAGCTGTCATAATCTTTAGAAAAAATTTTACGTCAATATTACCTCTGAAGTGTTATTCTACATCGGAGTCTACCATGTCTATATTACCTCTGAGTAGTCACCCCGTTATGATAACCCCAAAGTTGTCATGACACCCTAGAAAATAGTCACGTCCATATTACCTCTGAACTGTTATTATAGTAGAAAGATGCTTGCCATGTCCATATAACCTCTGAGCAACGCATCCTTTCCCTGAAAATTCCCCTCAATTGTCATCTATAGAACCCTTCACGTCCATATTACTTCTGACTCGTTCTATACCCCATAAGAGTCTATCATTACCATGTCCATATTACCTCTAAGTAAGGAAAGTATCTCTACAAAAACTCTCGTGTTTTCCATGTCCATATAACCTCTGAGCAACACGCCCTTTCCCTGACGATTCCACACTGTAGAAGCATGAAATTTTTTCAGCAAATATAGCTCCATGCGCCCAAGTCAAGAGTAGCTCCATGCACCCAGTCAGTGTGATTCCATGCGCCCACTGGATAAAGCTCCATATGCCCAGTCAGAGTAACTCCATGTGCCCAGTCAAGTGTAGCTCCATGCGCCTAAGACTAGCTCCTCCAAACGGAGGACGCATAGCTTGTGACATGGCTATGCGCCCAAGCCTGACTCAATGAAAGCCACGATCAAAATGTGCGCCGAAGCGCATGGCCACGTCGGTCTCCACGAACAGTCGTGCACCGAAGCATACGGCCATGTCAACACCACGACCAACCCACGATCTTGTAGCCTGTATGCGCCTACATTCTATGCACCGAAAGCAGGACTACGCGCCCACATAAGAACCAGCGTGATCCTTCACATGGGCGTATAACACCATTCTAGCTCGAGAACGACTATAAAAGGGGGGCTACTTTCCTTTTTAAACATGGAGGACAGAGAGCATTTTCAAGAGCCAAATTGCTGCACTTCTTGCTAGTGAGCCGAGAGTTAGCAATTTTCTTAGGTTTTCTTCCACTTTTGTAATCGGAGTGTCAACGGAGTAAAGAAGTAACTGCCGCTCGATCTCCATCGTCCTATTCCCCAGAATTCTTTTTTGTACTCGGGGATCCTCAGCGCAAGATCTCTCAGGCGTACTCTATTTGTGGTGCCATGCGCTAATAAAAGAAAAGACAGTATTTTCTTCGTCTTTTTTTGTGTGTATCCACAAAAATGACGACTCTGCTGGGGGCTACCTTTTCATCTGACGAGAAGGTGGGGACACAATCCGATACCGACAAAGTAGGGAGTACTCAGAAGATGTTGATCGTAAAGTTTGATCAGCAGGCGTTCGAAGAGATGCTCTCGAGGGACGGCTCTACTCCCTCAAAATCAGCGAAGCCAAACAAGTCTCACAAAACTTGGCTTCTGAAGGCTCTCTGTGCATATCCTAATAGCGTCATAGTAGATATACAGCTGGAGGACTCTGCTACTTGGGCACATGACTCTACCACAGAAGTTCACCAAATGGAAAAGGCTCGCACCGTTCCGGGCTCTACTAGCCCAGTAACTCCTTTCCTGCACAACCAACAACAGGGTGTTCAACACCCGAGACTTGGCAAAGGAAAGCACTACGATGCCAAGAATCGGGGTATGCGACACTCTAGCCGAACCCGACGAGGCTCACAAATGAAGGAGGCAAAACTGGGAGAAAACAGTGCTGCTCTACCAGGCATGCGCCCGAGGGAGTATTTGGGCGCATAGCCCCAACCAGAACACTTTTGTCTTCAACAGGCTGGGCATTCAGAGTCATGCGCCCAAGGCTATGAGCCCAGGCTCACTGGATCCATACTATGCGCCTACATCAAGGAGGCTCAGACATGCTGTCCAGAAGCATGCGCCCAAAGCCAATCTTCAAGGCCTATGCGCCCACAACAAAAAGACAGGTCCCAACGCGTATAGCACGGGGCTGTCTTCAAGGACATCACAGAACTTAGGTATGGGGGTTGCCCCTGCACACAAACTGAGTCTGGATGCGCCTACTCTCCTTACGAACCGGCGTGCAAATCTCGGCAACGCATGCAACATGGGTTGTAAGGAAAAACTCCCTTCCGCTGACTTGTGCGACATGATAAGTCATAAGCTTAAAGCGAGGGAGAACATAACAATTCATAGTGCACTTCCATGCACCAGTATTGTTATCAATTGTTGTTTCTCTAAGACAACAAGAACACCTCAGAGAAAGTTTGTGTTTCAACGGCTGCACTTCTCTGACGACGAGAAGCCACTGTGTTTCATCCAACATGGCTTCGTGGGGTCCCCCTTACGGAAGCCCCAATCAAAGACGGTGGACTACGAACTCAACTTTCTCTCTTAGGTCTACGAGAAGAAGAAGGAGAAGTCTAACAACATATAGTCGACAGGCTATCGCATCCAAAGGAGTCTATATGGGCACTCGATCAAAGGCAAGGTTCCGTAATGATGATGAAGATTCCCAAGCCGGGGGTAGCATTCCCTCGGAATTTGAAGCAGACGACCCCCATTCTGGGGATAGCCTTCCAGAGGACGATGATCCCTCTGAATCCAATGGCGACTATCTACCTCTTCTTTCTGAAGATGAAGGACTTATCCACTCGGAGATAGACAGCATCAGCACCAGTTGCACTGCTTTCTCTGTTCATCCTCATATGCTATCCACAAACATGACAGACGAAGAAAGACCTAAAGAAGCCAGTGATCAGACTAACAAACAGCTAGAGTGTCTTGAAATAGCATTTGCTAAGATCACTGATATGCTTACCAGCATCATGGCAGTTCAAGCTGCTGGGACTGTTCTTCCACCTCAACAGAATATCTCGGTCCACGCTAGTCCAGCTCACAGCAATAACCCTCCTTCACTACAAAAGGAGTACTATTCCGTTGTGCCTCCTCCAAATCTTACGAATGCTGGGGGTGGTCCTTCGCCAACAATACTTGACAACCGTTCAGCAGCTATTTCTGAACACCTGTTCAATCAACAGGATGCAATTGATTCCTTTGGTTGCTCGCCTCGACACCATCTCATACAAAGACGAGCTTCAGAAGATGGGGATATCTCAACCATATCTCTCTGAGTGGGAGAACGCTACTTGCCCTCCTAACTACAAGCCGCTGACGCTGAACTCATTTGACGGGTTGACTTCTCCTCGCCAGCACATGACGTACTTAAACATGCAGACTCTGTACTTGTCCAGAGACGATCCGTTCCTGTCAAAGCTGTTCATTAGCACCTTGTAAGGGGTAGCATTCGAATGGTTCTGTAGTCTGAATGACGAGTGTATCAATTTATTTAATAACTTAGAGAGGATGTTCCTCAACAGGTTTTACGAGAGCGGCATGCATGTTTGTATGTCTAGAATCATTGAGACCAAGCAAAGGAGGACTAAGTCTGTCATTGCCTTCATCGAACGCTTCAGGTAGCTAGCACTGAAGATGCCCTTCGGCATACCAGACTCAGAACTTATGGATACTTGCCGGTATAACTTTCTTCCTACAGTAAAGTTTTGTCTGGGTATACATAAGTATGATACATGGCCCGCTTTCATTGGGGCCGCTGATGCTTCTGAAAACGATAATCCTAACTTGGAGCTACTGGGGTTGAAGACACCCAAATTCGAAGACAAGGGCAAGCATCCCCAAACCATCCCTGTTTGTGGGGGTAAAGGAAAAAAAGTCCTGAAAGTCGACACATACAAAGGAGCCTCCAATTCTCACGGCGCCTCCGACAAGCCTAAGAAGACTTTCTCCTTCGATGAAGACGATGTCATCACCATATTCCACATATTGACGAAGGATAATAAGCTGACATTACCTCCGCCACGACGTCCTGCATAGGCGAGCCAACTCAATGATCCCAAGTATTGTCTTTATCATCAGTATATGCATCACTCCACCAAGGACTGCATCGTCTTTAAGAAGAAGATACAACAGCTTATCAACAGTCAAGTGATCAACCTCTAAGCTGAAGACATGGTCGTATCTGCTAACATGATCTCTCTTCAGTTTGGCGACTTTTTTCTACAGAATTCCCAGACGGTGTGGTCCCGATCCCCAAGGCGATAATGGAAGTTGTCAACCTACTACCATCTCACAACTCGACTTTGGTCCCACTCACAACTAAACGTGGCAAGATCATATGGGTCCACCCAAACCTCATCCAAGAAGTGATGCAGGGGGTAGCGCCTCCCAAAGCAGGAAAGGGCAAAAAATTCAGGCCATGCCATATGGTGTCCTCCCCCATCTACGAGGTTCTATATGGCGAGACGCGATCGGGGAAGACTTATCTTCGGACATACGATCCCGTACAAGAAGAAGCAGTACCTCTTCAAGCTCCTATTGCCCCCACAAGCTCAGAAGTCGGCCCGTCTAAGCCTTCAACTACGGACAGATCCAAGCAGAAGGAGACACAGTTTGATAAATCTCTAAAGACGCCAGCTCCCGAAGGCATGGATCGGTCCTACAAGTTTGACATACTGACCCAGCTAGCCAATATGCCTGCCAGGTTGTCTCTGTTCGATCTATTGCGACTCTCCAAAGAAACACGAAAGGCCTTAAGCGAGGCATTGCTACATGCCGACTCTTACCTCGTTGAAGTCAAGGTTTTCGCTGAAGATCCTGGCTCCTGTCCCTACTGCCATAGTACCATGGAAGTGGTGCCCAACATCACCTTCTTATAGGAGGACATGCTACTCAAAAATAATCGTCATGATAGACCCATGTACTACACAGGGTATATCGGGGCGATCAAGGTGGACCGCATGCACATCGATCCAGAATCCTTCCTCAGCATTATTTCTAGAAGCTTGCTTCAAATTTTGGGAATCCCTCTGCACAAGCTATCTGCAACCAACACAACTATCATGGCTTTCAATGCTGGTCGAAGCCATCCGCTGGGCAAGATCCGCCTCAAATGTCAGATTGGTGATCTCCGAACGGAGGTTTCCTGCTATGTGATCGATGCCAATATATCCTACAACGTCTTGTTGGGACGTCCATGGATACACGAGAACATTATCGTTCCTTCCACACTTCATCAGTGCTTCAAATATGTCAACAGTGACGGTGTCGTGAAGACGGAGTTTGCGGATGTCGATCCTTTCAAGGGCATCGAAGCTTACGATAGAGATTCAGTACTTTACCAGTCTCAACCCTCTAAGGATGATGGCAATGAAGTTGACAATGAAACTGAAGCAAGTCCACCTCCAACGATGGTCCCCTGATTATCCGAGTCAAAGGATGTACTACTCCAAAAAGTACTTCGAAGCCTCTCACAATCTGGATAAAAAAGAAGAACCCTGACAAGGTCAAACCACTAACCATCATTCTCAGCAAGATACCCCGGGAGGAACCTACTGATGCCCGTCCTCCCAATCCTAAAGAATTACCCTACGTGGTGAACTCGGGCAAGACTGTGGCTCCTCTTCCAGATGATGATGCTCTCAATGAGTATATCAATACTCATAATAATGTACCTTCATTGGATGATGTTATCCCTGAAGAAGAACTTGCGTATTTCCTTAGTAAAGGTTTATCTTTGAATTACTCTGTTGTCTATCAATCTATAAACTACTACATAGATACGATATACGCTGTAGAGAATGACATAGGACCACACCTTTGCATGTCGGTCATAATACCTCACCTACAGGAAAAAGTTTACCCTGAAGATATTCTCTACTTCATCGTTTCAGCCAGAAAGAAATGTGAAGAGCTAATCATCTTCGATCGTATAATTGGCGAGAGAAAGTTCGTTCCAGACTCTACTTCTCCCAAGCACAACACAGAAGCTGACTATGACTCTGGAAAAATGCAACTTTTCCGGTATAGTTGGCTGGCCAAGAATATCATCCAGAATATGCGATATGACATCAAAAGTGACAAAGGGCTAAATTATAGCCGAGGACGACGACTGCCAATACGACACTTTGCTTCCCACGGCAAACCCGAGAACTACTACCAACGAAGCGGTATTGGTTTGGGCTATGTTTCTCCTCCAACAACTCCCGAAAGATCAGGTGATTAAGCAGATCGTTGTTCTCATTCTTTCGATTCCTCCCTCTGGAACTCAGACACCAGCATCGCCGATATGTTCAAAGCAACTCTGTCCATCAACATGGTTTTCGTCGACCAAATTATAGACGATGTCCAATCAATTGAACTCAAACAATAGGCTCAAAAGATGGACACCAGGTGGGAGCTGCGCTTCGAACAATGGGAACAACCTACCGAATACGAAGTCATCCAAGTCAATCTAGGAGACGAAGCATCCTTCAAACCAATCTTTATCAGCAAAAGCCTATCTGGCGATGAACGCCGATCTCTTATACAGCTTATAAGAGAATACATCGACGTCTTCGCATGAAGATATGAAGACATGCCAGGCTTGGATCCTAAAGTTGTCGTGCACTGTCTGAACATTTCGTCTAAAGCTAAGCCAGTGAAGCAACAACAACGACGATTCCGACCAGACGTCATGGAAGCCATCGAGAATGAAGTCAAGAAGCTCATTGCTAGTGGATTCATTCGAGAGGAACAACACCCAGACTGGGTTGCCAATATCGTTTCGGTCATGAAAAAGAATAAAAAAGTTCGAGTCAGTATCGACTACCGTGATTTAAACTCTGCATGCCCGAACGACGAGTTCTCCCTACCGATCACTGACGTAATGATCGATAATACCTGCAGCTTCGAGCAGATATCCTTCGTGGATGGGTTCTCAGGCTACAACCAGATCAAGATGTTCCCCGACGACGAGAAGCACACATCTTTTCAAACATCATTGGGGTATACTGCTATACGGTGATGTCCTTCGGATTGAAGAATGTAGGGGCGACATACCAGCGAGCCATGAACATAATTTTTTGCGATCATTTGAACAAAATTGTCGAGTGCTACGTAGACGATATCGCAGTCAAAAGTCATCTCAAGGGCAACTACCTCAAATACTTGAGAACGATGTTCGAACTAATGCGTGCACACCAACTCAAGATGAACCCAACAAAGTCTTTTCTGGGAGTCTCCAGCGGTAAGTTCCTTGGTTTCGTCATCACTTTAAAAGGTATACATCTGGATCCGAAGAAAGTGAAGGCTATTCTCGACATGCACCCTCCAAGAAACCTCAAAGAGCTACACGGACTACAAGGAAGGCTAGCCTACATCAGACGATTCATTTTGAACCTCTCTAGAAGGTGTCAACCATTCACTCAGCTTATGAAGAAAGGCGTATCTTTCGTTTGGACGGAACAATGTCAATGCGCATTCGACGACATCAAGGCGTATCTTATAAGCCCTCCAGTATTGGTTGCTCCAATAATGGGGAAGCCCTTCTTACTATATGTCTGCGCTATGGATCATTCCCTTGGCGCCCTGTTAGTTCAGAAGAACGAAGGCGGCCATGAACATGCAATCTACTACCTCAGCCTCACAATGGTGGGTGTCGAGCACAAATACACACCGATAGAGATAGAATGCTTCGTACTAGTATTTGCCATCCAGAAGATATGCCACTATGTGTCTGGGCAGACTATCCATATTATATCTAAAGTCAACCCCCTCAGAATACTCATGACTAAACCGGGCTATCTCAATTCTCGTTTAGCTACACGGGCAATGCTGTTGACTCCGTACGATATGACCTTCGTTCCTCAGAAAGCAGTAAAAGGCTAAGAATTAGCTGATTTTCTAGCAGCTCATCCGGTGCCGAAATCGTCCAAACCCTACGACGAAATTCCTGACGAAGTGGTGGAATCTAACACTGCAACTAAAGAAATCTCCATTTGGCGAATGTTTTTCGACGGTGCATCAAGAATAGGGCCCAAAGGGAATATCGTGGCTGGAGTAAGTGTCGTGCTTGTGTCACCTGACCATCTGGTTATATACCGCACATATTCTCTCATAAAACCATGCACCAACAACGTGGCTGAATATAATGCCCTATTAATTGGCCTGTAACTGGCTAAGCAACTAGGAGTTGACTAGCTAGAGGCTTACGACGATTCCAAGCTGATAGTTAGTCACGTCTGAGGGGATTATGAAGTTCGTCACAAAGACCTCATCCCCTACCACAGAGCAACAATCGAGCTGGCGTCTACTTTTGCTGGATTCTTCATCGAGCACGTGCCTCGACTACATAATATAGAAGCAGATGCTCTGGTCGATCTCGCTGCTTCCTTGACCGTTCCTACCAATACTCAGCAGTCGATCACAGTATTTGGTCGAGAACTATTCTGTGTGAAAAATGCCTTACATATTCATCACAGTTATGCAGCGAAAACAAACATCGATGCTTAAGACTGGAGATTTTCTTTCATAGACTACGTTGTCTATGGGATCCTCCCAGAGGATCCGAAGGAAGCAGTATCAATCCAAAGGCGATCCTTCATATTCTACTACAACACAGCTACCAAGATGCTGTACCGACGCTCTTATGACGGGCTACTGTTACGATGCTTATCAGACACAGAAGCCAAGCATGCACTCCGGAAGACTCACGATAGAATTTGTGGTGCATATCAACCAGGCCCCAAATTACAAGATCTCCTCAAACGAATGGATTATTACTGTCCCACAATAATAGCGAATGTTGTTGAATATGCAAAGAAGTATAGAGCTTGCCAGTTCGACGCTGATTTTATTCATCAACCTTCGGAGTTGCTACACCCGACAACAGCATCTTGGCCGTTTGAAGCCTGGGGCATGGATATCATAGGACCAATCAGCCTGCCATCCTCCAAAGGACATCGGTTCATCCTAGCTATAACCGATTACTTCTCCAAATGGGCGAAAGCAATACCGCTCACCG
This sequence comes from Iris pallida, assembly GCA_029216955.1. Taxonomy (NCBI): domain Eukaryota; kingdom Viridiplantae; phylum Streptophyta; class Magnoliopsida; order Asparagales; family Iridaceae; genus Iris; species Iris pallida. Next base: position 5,070,215 of record JANAVB010040620.1, read on the forward strand.
AAGTGAAGACATCAAATGTAATCAACTTCATCAAACATCACGTCATCTACCGCTTCGACCTACCTCGTAGGATCATCTACGATAATGGTCAACAGTTTGCAAGCTATGTATTCGATCGGTTCTGCGATAATTATCGAATCCAGAACGTAGCCTCCACTGCATACAATCCAGCTGCTAACGGGCTAGCAGAAGTCTTCAATAAAACCATCATAAAACTTCTCAAGAAGTTCGTGTCTTCAAACAAGTATGATTGGAACGAGAAGCTCGGTGAATGTCTATGGGCCTATCGTACAACGGTCCGGACTCCAACAGGCAGTACGCCATTCTCTCTGGTTTATGGGAGCAAAGCAGTTCTTTTCCTAGAAATCTAGATTCCTTCCCTTCGGGTAGCCTTAGCCAACGAGCTAACTACTGAAGAAAGCTACCGTCTGCGACTCCAAGAGCTCGAAGCACTAGACAAAAGACACTTATTAGCTCAATAGCGTATTGAGCTATACCATGCACGCCTTTCCAGAGCTTTCAACAAAAAGGTGAAGGAAAGGATCTTCTAAGTCGGCGATCTAGTCCTAGTAGTAAGAAGACCGATGGTTATGACACATAAAATAAAAAGAAAATTCCAGCCTAAATGGGAAGGCCCCTTCATCATAGAATCGATGTATTCTAACGATGCGTACCGGCTGACCAAGCCTGATGGTGATTTGGTCATGATGCCTATCAACGGCAAGTTTCTGAAGAAATATTATGTGTAACCTCTTTAACATAATATTCACATATGTCCAGTCATGTAAATGTACAACGCGATGTTTATATGATTCAAAAAAACAAACTATCTAACTATTATCAGTATTTCAAGAGTCTTGAATACGCCCTGGATAATAGGTCCTCTAAATATTTCCCCAGTGGAATCATTTTCGTTTTTGACCCCGTCCAAACTTGGTTTGACTAAAACAAATCACATCCCTATTACCTCTGAGCTGTTTTCCAATAATTATTCCCCCAGCGGAATGATAAAATGTTTTGCCATGTCCATATAACCTCTGAGCAAAGCATTCATCAGAGATAGTCATGTCCATACTACCTCTGAACTATCCACTCTTCCCTAATGCTATATATCTTTCCACGTCCATATTACCTCTACTAGCAGCTTCATTCAACTTATTATCTATGTTTGAATCATTCAAATATAAAATGGATAATAGGTCCACATCAAAATTCCCCAGTGGAACACCCATCAGAAATGTCCTTGCTACGTCCACATTACCTCCAGCATCGATATTTCACAAAACCACATTCACTTCCGAAAAGATTCTTTATTCAGTACATAAACGTCTATTGAAAGAAGAAAAAAGGTACAAGAGCCGTGACGGCAAAAAAAAAAGAGTTACAAAAATCTACGGGATACATAGGCGGTTTATGCTATCCCTCAGAGCAACAATCTCGGCTTCAGATTTCACAGTTGCTCGACGCCGTGCCTCTTCTTGGCGAGCGGCTTCATCTTCAAAGAGGATCAAACTCGGATGCTCCCCCTCCAACCTCGCCAGCTGCTTTTCGAAAGGGGCAGAAGCGTTGGCTGTCATGGTAGCCTGGGACAGATAATCTTCTTGTTCAGATGATGTCGCCCTCAAGTCAGCTTCCAACTGGGCAATCTAGTTTCTGATCTATGTAATGTAATTGTGCTTCTCAGTGATCTGCATAGCTAGGCTGTTCTTCGAGGCAGCACGTGCCTCACTTGTAGCGTTGAACTGGCTGTACTGATCAGCCAGCTCGCCAATCTCCTTAATAAGGACATCCTTCCTTGCCTGAAAGGTAGACCTCTCCTCCGCAAGAGCTATCATCAAGGCATCGTCCTCTGCACGGAACAGTGACGTCGGACTCCGCTGTTTGATTTCTCGGAACTTAGCCACCTGACCCTCCAGGTCGTTCAAAACTTTCCTCAGAACATTGGCCCACTCTTCATAACCGGCTATGCTCTCGAGGGCAAAAAATGCTCCTGATTATCATGTGTCACGTCCATATTACCTCTGATACCGATAGCCTTTCGACTCGACACCTATACCCAATCCTGGATAAAAGACACGGTGTCGAGATCATGAAACCTATCGTGACCATGCTGCTCTGTTGGGTTTTGTTTCAAATCTATTATCCGTACTGTAAACCCCCATAATTTCTACTATGATTTTTTTTAAGTATTTTTTTTATTTTTGTACTTCGTATCTGCACGTCGCATACGAGTTCGCCTTGTTGTATTTACGTAATGTGCGAGATTTACGTTTCGTAATTTCTCGACTTGTGCGAATATGTGTCGAGGTATATATGTTAGAAAATTATTTTTATAAATTTATTTTACATAGGAAAGTACATGTTCAAGTAAATGTGAAAAATATTTTCATTTTTAAAAAGAGTTATTATGTTAGTCGTTTAAAAATAAATAGTGATTAGGAAAAGTTTGGTTTATATAAAATATATTCTAGATATTTTTGGAATTTGAAATTTGTATAGTAACATATTTTTGTTATTTATAAAAAGCTACTTTACGATTTAAGATTTAAGTAATAACCTTGATTTTTGAAATTAATTAATGTTATATTTTAATATTCATGAAAAAGATATTTATGATTTTGTTCTATTTAATATTTGAATTATTTTGGATAATTTAAGTTAGAAAAGATTTCATGTGAATTTGAGTTAAATGAAGGTTTTATCTAACTTTGATTTGGATTTGAACGATTAAAGTTTAAATCAAATTTTAATTTAATATGATATTATCTATGGGGGATTTAAATCCTCCAAATCTCTATCCAAGTGGGAAGTCCCACCTCCTATATAAGGAGAGGTACTCATCCATAAATTCTACCATCCACAGATTGTGCATCGTGTCTATGTCTTCCATCTACTAAAAACCCTCCGTTACAGTTATAATTTTCGTTCCGTCCGACAACCCCGGACTCGACGCCTTCTCGTGTCTCGCAGGACACGTGCCTATACAACAGAGAATCCTAAGCCTATCCGTCGTGCCGTTCCTGGCTACGGCAACTACACCGCATCACTGCCACCATCGAGATCCCAAATTCCCTCGGCCTCGGCCCATGCTCGACCACCACCTCCTCTCCTCATCACCAAAATATGCGGCAGCTACCGCCCTTATCCGACCGCCCTCCTCGGCCAATCCCACTCCTTCCGCACAACAGCACCACTCCGGCCAACAAACAACACCACCATCACAGCCACCTCTACCAACAGCGTCCCCACACCACCACCACGGTCCTTACATCGCCCCTACACCACCACCACCACTATCACCATCATCGGCACCATCGTCGAAAACCCAAAAACTGTCAACACCATCCCCATCACAACAAAAGAAAGAAGAAGAAGGGAAAGCAAATGAACACTCACCACCGTGACCGCGCGTCACCGAGCGTCCGCAAGCAACTTCTCCAGCCCTCCGTCGTGAGCTGGCCTCCGCCAGTGTCTCCGGTGGCCGTCGCCTCGAACTTTCGTCGCCACCGCGCCCGACAGTTGCTACGCCACCACCGAAGTCTCCATGTCCTCGTCGCCCCGTCGTGCCGGAGTACCCCGGCGCTCTTCGCCCAGCCGCCGTGCCACTGGAAGTCTTCACGAGCCACCGCTGCGTCCTCCATCGGAGCACCGCCACCGCAAGCCTTCGATCTCCTCTGTCCTCCCTTGGACCGCCGACCTCCGCCGACCTCCGCGGGAGTCTCACCTGACCCTCCATCGCGCCCTGCCCGCCGGCCACAGGCGCCCATCCACCGTCGGTGAGGACTACTTCCCCTCACTTTCCCCTTCTCGATTTCTCACTCTCTCTCTCCACACTTTTGTTTTAAGAGAACAGCTGAGTATAAGTATTATTATTATTATTATTATTATTATTATTATTATTATTATTATTATTATTATTATTATTATTATTATTATTATTATTTATAATTATTAGTATTGTTATCATTTATTTAAATGGTGTCATTCTTATCTATTATTATTACTATTATTATTACTATTATTATTATCATCATTATTATCATTATTATTAAATTATTTTTTTAGAAATTTTGTATTATTATTATTTTTCAACTACATGTATAGAATAAATGATAGAGTTATATAGGTAATTTCAAATATTCGAAATTTCCCTAAAATATTTTTTCCAGATTTATATATATTCATTGAAATATTTTTGACTAATAAAACATAGATGTCTACCAAAAATTCTACTTTTACAAACTTATATCTGAATACGATTTTTGATTTATCAAAGTATTTAATAAAAGTATTTCTCAAATTAAATTAATATATAAAACTAATTTCAAGTATTTACGTAAAATTATTTTAACTCATAAATTATACTTTTCAAATATTATAAATATTTTCTAAAATAATATAAGTATTTACTCTCCGTAAATTCTTCCAATTACCCTCATTACTCATGACTAATCATGCTTGCTTATTTTCTCGTAACTTCGAACCCCTACGTCTTGATCATAGCTATTAGACTATTGGGACATGACAGAATATCGCACACCACGCGTAACACCAGGCAAGATACCTTGCCATTATACTGTTTGTTTTTAGTTTGCATTTTATTACATATTACTATTCATTATTTCCAGTTCTTGATTTACTGCCTGCTCAGTGACTTTTGTTGTACCTTGTTATTTATCCTTTGATTGCATATGGACCTAGAGTTAAGGGACTACCACTAGTTTAGTGCATTACATAAACTTTGACACTGATGTGCCAAGAGATGTGTGAGTTGTGAGTAGCATATAGCCTACGGACTTGCGTGTTGGCTGATCACAGATGCGTATAGGACGTGTATTAGGTCTAACTGTTAATAGTTGTATGTTAGAAGGCTTGGCAGTTAGTAGTGTTAAATGGTCGTGGATGCGATATGATAGGTATATTGGGTGGGGAGAACATTTCCTTGTCGTATGGGCTTCGATTGCACTTTCCTTGTAACCCGGAAGCTCCGCTGGAGATACGGTTATGTTTAGCCTCTCAGGTTTGCCACTGTCATTTTTGAAACGTCATGCACTGTGGTTACTAGTGCCCAAGTGGGGACTATACCAGATCCCATTTACAGCCAGGGCTCATGTGACGAAAGATTTGTTCTCAACTGCATGTTCACTTTAGTACGGTTAGGTTACCTTACTTATGTCTTGTCACTTTCTTTGATTGTGGCATATTTTATATTTATTATTTATATGGCATGTTTATTGTATCTTGTTACGTCCCTCTGAGGACCTGGTTATCTCGCCAGGTGTGTGCTCTTGTCTTTCGTAGGTGTTCTAGCCGTGGCCACGATCATCTCTATTTCTTCGAGATGTTGCTTTTTGGATCGTCATCTCCTTCGCTCACCAAATTATTTTCTTTGTAAAATTCTTTCTTATTTAAATTAGTTGGTAGTGGATTTGCCTCCGCCTAACGATTGTATACATGACAAATTTAATGTTGCTTTTATAAGATTATTTATCTTGGATTTAGTGCCTTGGTTACTGTATTTTATAGCTTACGTATATATATTATACGGCTGGCATGTCTACGTTCCTAGTCTTACGTATTTTAGGACTAGGACGTTACATGTTTTTGTGGTGGCCCATGCAGGTCTAGTTTGCCATTTCGGTTACATAATTGTACCGATGTGGGCCTGCAAAATAGGATTAGAGTCTAGAATCTCATCCACTTACTTGACATCCTTTCTTGACTTTAAATTTTGAACTCTCGTTCGACCTCCTTGAATTGCATCTTGCTTGACTCCTTCTACCGTAAATTCTTAGTTTCGTCTTTAGTAAGATGACTACATTAGTATATGCCCATAGGTTAAACACATGGCTAGATGCATTGCATTGACAATTAATATGCATTGAGATTTCTTTTGAGTTATAAAGGTATTTATTTTCCTAGAAATATAATTTTAAGGATTAGTTAATTCCAAGTGGGTAGTAGCATATTACCGCTTCCAAAAGATAGTTGGAATTTTAATTTGATATTACAAGGTGATATACACAAGAGGATAGCTAGATCGAGAAAATAAATTGATTTTATTTTGCGTTTTAATTTTTGAAGGGCTTTGAACATTTATGATTTATTGAGTTATAGCTATACATCTTTTGGAGGGATATAAATTTGATTTGAAAAGGATCATAAAATTTTAAAACTATGATTTACGATTGACCAAAATTTGAGGATGATTGATAAATTTTGGTAAAATGTTTTTTAATTAAATTACGCCATATGATCTATGACTTATAAAGTTATTTATATTTCGAGTTTAAAACCTTGATTATGGATATTTAAATTTTGAAAAAAAGAAGAATTACTTTTGAAGAGTAGTTGTGACTTATTGGAAGCTAGATATACACATTTGAAGGATATATAATTAAATTCGGGAGTTATGTAAATGTTCCATTTTGTAGTATGAAATTCGGGTGATAAACTTATTAAATGTTGAGTTTAAGGTTTGGAAAAAAAATTATAATAATTATTTGATTTACGATATACAAGGGTTGTTTCAAGATTGACTAGAGATTTAAAATTTTGATTAAAGTTGTCAGTCTAAGATAATTAGAATTTTTGGCAGAGTATCTTGGAAATTTTATTGAGAAACTTTCGAGGAACTTGAAATTTTAGATTAGATCATATATTGGTGAAGGACCAAGAAACAAGTAAGGTCACCCTAGTGAGATAGAAGTATTCCACATTAGATTGCCATACCACCTATGATTATGATATTGCATATACACAAGTATAGTTAGTCATCGACCAAACCGATGAACATATCTTTGACTTACTCGACCTTCCCTCAAATCTAGATCTTTATTCGTGACATGTAATTGTTTGAAACTTAGAAATGATTAGAACCATCCCCTTGACCATACCCTTATCTATGAGACTATTTTCTCTCTAGAAACTGTGCCTATAACTTATCTTAACTTGATCTACGAGATTTTTTAAATTATCTTTATTTCGTGCTTTAACCTTTTATTTTTGTGCATTAATTAGTACCTTATGAAAATCCACTTTCTATTTTGATGATTTGGCATTCCCTATCGTGACTTTGATATTTGGAGCACAACACTAGACTTTTCCTTCCAACAAATTTCACATGCAAGACCTAGACGAGCTCACCTTCATGTAGGTATATCATGTCCCACTAAAACACGTCCCCTTGTACTCTATTTTTATAGTATGACTTTCGGGTCATAAAGACTCAACCATAACTCTTACCATGGTACCGATATATACTCCACCTCGACTCAATTTTTTCGACCTAATATGTGATTGCGATCTATTAAATGCTTAACTTTGCGTTTATCTTGACTGCTTAACCCTTGTCATTTATTTTTATGTCTTATCTCGATTCACTTAGACACATAACATCTTTCGCTCTTCAATATTGCAACCCTTACCCTTCTCCCTTCCAATTAAATTGCTTTACTTATATTTCACTATGGTTTCTCCATTGTTTACGCAACCTTGTTCCTTGTATGATTCCCTTATGCGAAATAAAATTTGATCATGACAATCTCGGGTAAGTAGAGGTAGATTAGAGAACCCCACAGCAAGGATAAATAACACAGTTGGTTAAGATAATTATGAGACTACAAGGTGTAGAATGGACATAAATGAAAATGTGCGATAAATCCAAATAGATGAAGTGAGAAATGTTATATTGTGTTGATAAAACAATCAAAGGTAAATAGACTTCTCAATTTTCAAAATTTGTTTCGAGGTACCAAAATATTAAGTGAAGAAATTTTTAAAATTTGGTGGTTTAAGAACCAAATTTAGATTAAATTAATGAATGCAAATTCTTGACAGAGACAATGTGGACTTGCCTCCGATAAAATATAGTGTTATGATGATATTAGTTTCCAGGGAAACCAAATTATTGAAGAAAGATCTCTACACTTTTGGATGCATTAAAAATTAAGTTTCTAAAGTAATTATGGAAAGGAAGTTTACGATGAGTGATGTTTCAATAAATCAAAACGATGACAAAATTAGTGAGGAAATATTTATATAAATATAACTTGGAAGAAGTAGATTAGAGAGTTATCGAATTCAAAAAAAACTCTAAATTTATGGCAGTCTATTATGGTATGGATTTATATGTGTATTCCTTAAAAGAGGGAAAGGAAGATGTGTATACGAAAATATAAATTTTAAGGGATATCAGCTCTGAGAATAAATCAAATTTTTTGAAGATTTAGTATTGATAAGTGGATAATAATGATTCGAAGATTGAACCATATGGTAACCCACTCGACAGTATGAGCTACCAATCAAAATTGGGATAAAGGAGATTATTGCCTATTTATAAGTTGCACGACTATAGGATAATGGTAGCATGGATTGATTCCAACTCTTGGTAGTTTGTCATGCATTGGCTATCTTCTAACCATTTAAATTTTTTTCATCAAATATCGTTACTTCTCTCGTCCAATGATTTAATTCATGGATTCTTATGACAAAACTCCTTCTAAACTCTTCAACCTTACCTATCCTAATTTTTTCTAAATTTCGAGGACGAAATTCTTTTAAGTTGGGTAGGATGTAAGCCCCCATAATTTCTACTACGATTTTTTAAATTTTTTTTTTTGTACTTCATATCTACACGTCGCATACGAGTTCGCCTTGTTGTATTTACGTAACGTGCGAGATTTGTGTTTCGTAATTTCTCGACGAGTGCGAATATGTGTCGAGGTACATATGTTAGAAAAATATTTTTATAAATTTATTTTACATAGGAAAGTACATGTTCAAATAAATGTGATAAATATTTTTATTTTTAAAAAGAGTTATTATGTTCATCGTTTAAAAATAAATAGTGATTTGGAAAAGTTTGGTTTATGTAAAATATATTCTAGATATTTGCGGAATTTGAAATTTGTATAGTAACATATTTTTGTTATTTATAAAAAGCTACTTTATGATTTAATATTTAAGTAATTACCTTAATTTTCGAAATTAATTAATGTTATATTTTAATATTTATGAAAAAGATATTAAAGATTTTGTTCTATTTAATATTTGAATTATTTTGGATAATTTAAATTAGAAAAGATTTCATGTGAATTTGAATTAAATGAAGGTTTTATCTAACTTTGATTTGGATTTGAACGATTAAAGTTTAAATTAAATTTTAATTTAATATGATAATATCTATAGGGGATTTAAATCCTCCCAATCTCTATCCAACTGGGAATTCCCACCTCCTATATAAGGAGAGGTACTCATCCATAAATTCTACCATCCACAGATTGTGAATCCTGTCTATGTCTTCTATCTACTAAAAACCCTCCGTTACAGTTACAATTTTTGTTCCGTCTGACAACCCCGGACTCGATGCCTTCCCATGTTTCGCAGGACACGTGCCAATACAACAGAGATTCCTAAACCTATCCGTCGTGCCATTCCTGGCTACTGCAACTACACCGCATCACCGCCACCATCGAGATCCCAAATTTCCCCGGCCTCGGCCCACGCTCGACCACCACCTCCTCTCCTTATTACCAAAACCCGTGGCAGCCACCGCCCTTGTCCGACCGCCCTCCTCGGCCAATCCCTCTCCGTCCGTACAGCAGCACCACACCGGCCACTCCGGCCAACAAACACCACCACCATCACAGCCACCTCTACCAACAGCGCCCCCACACCACCACAAAGGTCCCGACATCGCCCCCACACCACCACCACCGCTATCACCATCATCGGCACCATCGCCGGAAATACCAAAACTGTCAACACCATCCCTATCATAACAAAAGAAAGAAGAAGAAGCGAAAGCAAATGAACACTTACCACTGTGACCGCACGTCGTCGAACGTCCGTAAGCAACTCCTCCAGCCCTCCGCTGCGAGCTGGCCTTCGCCAGTGTCGCCGGTGGCCGCCGCCACGAACTCTCGCCGCCACCACGCCCGACAGTCGCTGCGCCACCACCGGAGTCTCTATCTCTTCGCCGCCTCGCCGTGCCGGAGTTACCCGGCGCTCTCCGCCCGACCACCGTAACACTGGAAGTCTTCACGAGCCACTGTCGCGTCTCCATCGGAGCGCCGCCACCGACAGACCTGGATCTCCTCCGCCCTCCCGTGGACCGTCGACCTCCGCCGACCTCCGCGGGAGTCGCACCCGACCCTCCACTGCGCCCTGCCCGCCGGCCACCGGCGTTCATCCACCGTCGGTGAGGACTACTTCCCCTCACTTTCCCCCTTCTCGATTTCTCACTCTCTCACCACGCTTTTATTTCAAGAGAACAGCTGAGTATAAGTATTATTATTATTAATTTTTTTTATTAGTATTGTTATCATTTATTTAAATGGTGTCAATCTTATCTATTATTATTACTATTATTATTATCATTATTATTAAATTATTATTTTTAGAAATTTTGTATTATTATTATTTTTCAACTACATTTATAGAATAAATGATAGAGTTAAATAGGTAATTTCAAATATTTAAAATTTTTGTAAAATATTTTTCTAGATTTATATATATTCATTGAAATATTTTTGACAAATAAAACATAGATGTCTACCAAAAATTCTACTTTTACAAACTTACATCTGAATATGATTTTTGATTTATCAAAGTATTTAATAAAAATATTTCTCAAATTAAATTAATATATATAACTAATTTCAGGTATTTACGTAAAATTATTTTAACTCATAAATTATACTTTTCAAATATTATAAATATTTTCTAAAATAATATAAGTATTTACTCTCCGCAAATTCTCCTAATTATCCTCATTACTCATGACTAATCATGCTTGCCTGTTTTCTCGCAACCTCGAACCCCTACGTCTCGATCACGGCTATTGGACTATTGGGACATGACAGAACATCGCACACCAGGTTTAACACCAGGCAAGATACCTTGTCATTATACTGTTTATTTTCAGTTTGCATTTTATTACATATTACTGTTCATTATTTCCAGTTCTTAATTTACTGCCTGCTCAGTGATATTTGCTGTACCTTGTTATTTATCCTTTGATTGCATATGGACCTAGAGTTAAGGGACTACTAATATTTTAGTACATTACATAAACTTTGACACTGATGTGCCACGAGATGTGTGAGTTGTGAGTAGCATATAGCCTACGGACTTGCGTGTTGGCTGATCACTGATGCGTATAGAACGTGTGTTAGGTCTAACTGTCAATAGTTGTATGTTAGAAGACTTGGTGGTTAGTAGTGTTACATGGTCGTGGATGCGACATTATATGTACATTGGGTGGGGAGAACATTTCCTTGTCGTATGGGCTTCGATTGCACTTTCCTTGTAACCCGGAACCTCCGCTGGAGATACGGGTATGTTTAGCCTCTCAGGTTTGCCACTATCATTTTTGAAACGTCATGCACTGTGGTCACTGGTGCCCAAGTAGGGACTATACCAGATCCCATTTACAGCCAGGGCTCATGCGACGAAAGGTTTGTTCTCAACTGCATGTTCACTTTAGTACCGTTAGGTTAACTTACTTATGTCTTATCACTTTCTTTGATTGTGGCATAATTTATATTCAGTATTTATATGGCATGTTTATTGTATCTTGTTACGTCCCTCTAAGGACCTGGTTTTCTCGCCAGGTGTGTGCTCTTGTCTTTCGCAGGTGTTCTAGCCGTGGCCACGATCATCTCTATTTCTTCGAGATGTTGCTTTTTGGATCATCATCTCCTTCGCTCACCAAATCATTTTCTTTGTAAAATTCTTTCTTATCTAAATTATTTGGTAGTAAATTTGTCTCTGTCCAACGATTGTATACATGATAAATTCAATGTTGCTTTTATAAGATTATTTATCTTCGTGGATGAGATTTAGTGCCTTGGTTACTGCATTTTACAGATTATGTATATATATTATATGGCTGGCATGTCTACATTCCTAGTCCTATGTAACCAAAATACTGGAGAGCGGGAGACAGACACAACCAGCTACGTACATTGAAGTAAATCCTACCTCACAATACGGTCACGGCTGTCTAGATGCATGAGAGCTTACTACAAGCTATTAGTCTCTTAGGGTCAAGAACAAGCCTAGTGTCTCAATCTCAAGCAAGCCAAGTAAAAGTAACAAGATGGTAGATCATCAGACATACAAAGTAAGGCATCACAAATATTACATATTCAGATGATCATGAAGCTAGTCATACAAAATGCGAAGACTAGCAAGAGTTTAAGTCATACATGATCAACCCTAGGATATGTAAATCATGTTACAACCATTAGGCAGATAGGAATATAAATTTAACACGAGCTAACACTTGTTCGGTGGCTAAACGCCTCAAAAGAATAATTTACAATAGAGTGGAAGAGCAAATAAAACTCACTTATTGCCAGGGTTGCGTCTAGTGTGCACCATCTGGCTGGAAGGCTGGAAGATCCTCGGGTGCTACTCCAAAATTTGGCCATACAAAACCAGCTGGGTCAGACCCCATAAAGAGCAAGTGCCACAAAGGAGGCTTCACTTAAGAACTAAAACCAGCATATTAGCACATGAGACATAAAGGATAATAAAAGACATGAGTTAGAGAAAACAAGACGATAAATGATAAGACAACTAAGGGACTATTCCAGTAGCCAAGTTACACCCCGTAAACCAAACAAGGACCGGGGTTGTAACCCTTCACCTGAACAGAGCTTAGTCTCCAACCAATTATCGACAAGAGTAAAGCGTAAAGTAATATGCAGTAATAACCATGTAGCAGTCTTGCTTAGATAAGACTAGACTGGACTCCATTCATCATTCATGGCCAAACAATGAGTACGGCTTGATACTTTAACTAACTAGCACTACACCAAAATAGGCTATTTGTAACACTTTATTTTTCTAATTCGTAACGGTTATTATCGTTACAGAGTTGTAACGTTAATTACCATGACAATAAGTACATTATCGTTATAAAAAACATTTTTTAAATATTTTTATTTATTTAGTATTCGTTAACTCTAATAACCGTGACAATAGAAAATTTTAGTGTTACAAATATTTTACCTTTCCCTCCCCTAAAAATACATTTCCCTCCTATTTTACGATCACGGTTTCTTTACTCCTCTTTCCCAAATCATCTTTCCTCACTCCCACCATCACACCATCACAGCCAACCTGAGCCATTCCGATGACACCATCTCCGTGGAAACCCTGACCAGAAGAGGCAGCAGTTCGGATCCCTAGCCCTCGGCGACCAGGTCGGGATCCGCATCCCGGGCAAGATCCAGACCCGGATCCGCCGCTCGGCCCGGCCCGACAAGCCCCGTCGCCTTCTCTTCCCGCTCGTCGTCTTCCTCATAACCCTCTCCCTCGGTCTCCTCTTAACCCTCCTCGCGTTCCGCAGCCTCTCCAACAACAAAGGTACAGTGAAACCCCTAGCCCTAATTTTGTTGGCGCTGTCGAAAAGGTTCAATTTTGATACGATCTGATAGGAATTTGGTGGCTGTAGAAAACGAGATTGACTTGGAGGAAGATGGCATTTCCCGAAGGAATTCGACGGCTTTTTCGAAGGAACTAAAGTTCGGGCGCGGATCGGGAGCGGTCGCCGAGATTCGAGGTACTGGGATAGGGATGATCGGAGACGGGATCAGGATTACGAGGAAAATGATGTTTTAGCGCACCCGACCGAGCGGACCGAGCACAAGCACGATCAAGAATTGTCGAAGGAGGAGAAGGAGAGGAACGGCGACGGCGGCGGATTGTATAACGAGGGAGAGAGGGCAGAGTTGGAGACGACGACGACGAAACTCGTTGAAGATGAAGAACAATGAGGAGGAGGATGAGTACGATGACGACGGAATCGATACTGAGGATGAGGTCGAGGAACAAGAGAGGAGTAAGGAAGAAGAGGAGAGTAAGAAAGATGCAATCTTACAAGGATATCGAACGACCCTATGTACCTAGGACTAAGCTTTCCCCGTACGCCGAATCGAATGACGCCACGGGTATGCGAGATCCTAAGAAACACGTGGTCGCCGACTGAAAACTCAAGGGGACACCGATAAGAATCGGCCCAATGGCGCTGGCGATCATGGGCAACTTGAAGATGATCTCTGACTTGTCTTACCACCTCGATTATCTGCGTAATTATCTCTGGATCAAGCATCTATCTCTCGCCGACATCATCCCAAGCTAAAGGTGATCTGCACTTCCTGCCATATTGTGCTTCAAAGGGTGCCATCTGTATACTGGCGTGGAAACTGTTGTTATAGGAGAACTCCATGAGATGCAGGTGATCTTCCCACGAACCACCGAAGTCTAGTATACACGATCGCAACATATCTTCAAGAGTCTGGATCGTGCGTTCTGACTGACCATCTGTCTGCAGATGATAAGTTGAACTGAACTTGAGACGAGTCCCCAAGCTCCCTTGAAGACTCCGCCAAAAGTGAGATGTGAATCTTGAATATCTGTCTGATACGATACTAACTGGCACTCCATGCAATCTGACAATCTGCCTGAGGTACATCTTTGCTAGCTGATCCGTCGACTGACCAATTCTGAAGGAAAGAAAATGAGCTACCTTGGTGAGCCTGTCAACTATAACCCAGATAGCATCTCTTCCAGCTAGGGATTTAGGTAACCCAGTTACAAAATCCATGGTAATGTGCTTCCATTTTCATTCTGGGATCGGTAAAGGTTGAAGAAGTCTAGCTGGTCTCTAATGTTCAGCCTTAACTTGTTGACAAACTAAACAACGAGAGACAAACCGGGATATCTCCCTCTTCATGCCATTCTACCAGAAATACTGACGGATGTCTCGGTACATCTTCGTACCACCGAAATGAATTAAATACTGAAAACTGTGCGCCTCTGCCATGATCTCCTGTCTGATATCACCACTGGGTACACAAAGACGCCTTCCATGTCGAAGTGTACCGTCCTCATGAATACATAACTCTGCTCTCCGTCCTGCAACACATTCTGCCCTAAGCCGCTGAAGCTTAGAATCCGTTGACTGAGCTAACTTAATCCTCTCGACAATGCTGGACAGAACTTGTATGCTGGCCATCAATGCTACATTGGTAGGGAGAACTATCTCAATACCCATCTTCTGAAGATCTGCTAATAACTTTTGTCACGACCCGCACTAGGTTTTCGGATGCGAGCTCGTGAGCAAGCCAGCTACGCATCGAACGGACTCCAGCCCGACTCGAATACGTAAACGCTGTGAAGGCTAGGGTATACTGCCAAATCATGGCAAACAAATCTATATCTCAATCCACAATAAGAATATAAAACATGAATGAACACTATGGGTCGTGGTCTGCAGCCCACTAGCATATATGTCCGATAAGACTCTAAAGAAAATAACAAGAGTCTAAACTGAATCAAGAAACATGATATCTCATGATAATGAATGTAAAGCACGAAAGGATAACTAACGTAATAATGATACCTGAATCCCACCAGAATCACAAATCCACCGCCATCCAGAACTACTAGCTAACTCCATGCATTCGCTAAACCTGAGGAGATCATCAGGTCCTCAGAGGACATAGCAAGATACATAATATACATGTCTATCTAACAGTTTTATCATTCACAAAAAGGATAAACAAGAAAAACGGGAACACGACCAATGACTACGAACACGAACACGGACACATGAACACGAAACCGAACACTAGAACAACTACGTATAATGAACTGTCGGATGAACGATAATCACGAGATCAATGGAAGAACCAAACCCTCATCCCGAGTGTGGATTCTCTGGTTAGTTCACGGCAAAGCACTCTCGTCCCGAGTGTGGACTCTCTGGTGCAAATACTACATCCTCGTCCCGTGTGTGGACTCTCTGATATAAACACCCTCGTCCTGAGCCTGGACTCTCTGGTGCAAGTCAAGTCAAGTCAAGTCTACACCCTCGTCCCGAGTGTGGACTCTCTGGTGCAATAATCGACATTCTAGTCCCGAGTGTGGACTCACGGATGTAAACAGATCAAGAAAAACACCCTCGTCCCGTGCGTGGACTCTCTGGTGCTAAGGAAACAATATCAAGGATTTAGTAGTTCACTACACGTACTCGTTCTATGACACGACTCAAGCAAGGTACTGACGAGAAACTCCAAATGTGAAATACAAGGCCAAAACAGGAACATGGCTATAAACAATAAAAACAACTCCACAGAAAATAACATAAAAAAGCACATGTCCATAAATAATCCAAAAGCTGGAAACTGAAATAAAATGCATGTAAATAAAACTGTAGAGGGAGACAAGGTATATTTGCCTGGGGGTTGCACGGAGAACCAACAATGTATCGCCAATCACAAATCAGAAAGTCCAAGTCATCACAACTGCCTCCGAAAGCTGAAATAAACGTTACCAACATTCTCAGAATAGTCAAATTAGCTAGGATTGCCTGTCCTTAAGTCCAATTCTGGACACAGGGGCAAAACGGTAATTTTGAGCAAAAATGATGTCCGCACGTTGGACCCGATTTGCATCGAAAAGTGTGCCAGAGTCAATGGTCTCTAAAGTCGTCAAACTACATGTCTACGTATCCGGTTTTCCAATACGAACCCAACCGTATGTCTAAAGTTGGATTCCGGCGGGCCGTGCACAAAATTGCCCGTTGAGTCGGACCGTAGGACCCGCGAAACGGCGTTCTGATTCGACTGTCTCAGAATTGGACCAAACTTGGCATACAGGACTAGAAAAATGGTACGGTCCTGTTGGCGCAAGTTTCGTCTTGATCTGATGAGCGTGTACGAAGTTATGACTGAATTTGCATTGCACGGATACGGGGCGATTTCGACGGATACGCATCAAATTCGTCGCGCACACGCGACCAATTTGAATTCCGTCAAAGCCCACACGACCACGAAGCCGTTATGCACCTTTCGATGCTTTCGGTTCGCGACCACGTCGCCCAGAATGGCGGAACGCACATCGTGTGGATGGATTTTTCCTATTTTCTATATTTTGAAAACAGATTTTTGTTGAACTTTGAAAGTTGATTTCTTTGCACATAGTTGATAAAAATTAAAACTACAATTTAGGTTACGAAGCCCTACATGTTGTCTTCAAGTCTTTTCAGAGGGTTTACCAAAAAGGATGCTGGATTGATGGGGATATCCTCCAACATGGGCGTTTGGACTGGGTTTTACTCTGTTTGTAAGCAGGTTTTTCCAAGTTTTGGCACTCAATTTACCACGCGTACATCGCTAAATAATTACATCTTCTTGAAGGGAGACAAAGATGGTTAGGTTAGGTATGCACCTGAAGAAATGGCTCGTCGAATAATCGATCGGGGGCGAAGAATTTGCACGACGAAGTTGCACTGTCCGATGCACGCTGCTGTTGTTACATCCTGCGCACGTATGCGCGCACGGCGCCCACGGCCGGCGGTCAGGCGGTCGTGGCGGCGGCGGGCGGTGCGCCTAGGAGCCCAGGGGTCGTCGGGGTGTTTGCGTGGGTTCGGGTTTAGGGTTTACTTCTCGAGTTTCACTCCAATGCACATATATATATATATATATATATATATATATATATATATATATATATATATATATATACGCGAACGGTTCGGGGGGTCGGCTGTTTGATCGGGCTGGAGGAAATTCCCTGTGCGGCTTTGATTGCTGCTTTGGGCTCTCAGGTTTTAGTATGGCTGGGCTATGGCTCTCCACTGTGAACCTTTCCATGTGGTCCAAGAGGGCTCAGACGATCAGTAAACCTGCGGTCCCGGCTATTAACAGACCTCCCCTTTTGAGGGGATAATGGAAACATGTTTCCAAAGTGCCCATTAGATGCTTTAGTATTTAGAGAATGTCCTGTTGCTGTCTGTTTGCTGGGAGGGCCATGTGAGTTTGGGCTGTGGGGGCTTTGCCTTCTATTAATATATACGTACCTACACCTGTGTATAAATACTAAGGTACATATATACGTGTATATATATATATATATATATATATATATATGTATAAAATATATATATATATATATATATATATATATATATATATATATATATATATATACACCCAAGTACATATTTATTTATCTATACATACACACACATATATATTTATATACATATTCACATATATAATCTATATACACACATATACATCATTTATATAATAAATGATTTAATAAATATAATTCGTTTAACAATTAATAACAACAAAGTAGTATTAATTATAATCAAATCCTAATAACAAATAATAATAGACTTGTAGTCATTATTGGTGGATATAGTCATGCACACTACTTATCTGGCTCCAGAAGATCATACAAAAATTTGTAAAACATTATTTAATACTAATAATACCTATAATGTGCATATAACAATTATTTAGGAAATAATTGCCAATTTCCATATATATATATATATACAAAAATATTTGCATTTACCAAACATGTCTACAAGGCCGTATTTGATCACATTACATGCTTACATGGGCTTGGATTTGATTCGGGCTCAGCTCGGGCTTAATCGACACAAACGGATCTCCTACAAGTCAATAAATATAATAATAATTAATTAAACTTGTTTATAATGGTCATGCTATAACTTGGCCTGGTTTTTCCTAGTTAGGACACACCTATGGCTCGGCATTCCCCTACCATGGCTAAACACTAGTCAAAGTACGCTACTGCACTATCCGTGCCATGATTCCTAGTCGTCTGGTACTTCAAAACTCAACCATGGTTAAAATCATCTATCGTAAAACTAACTAAATAATTATTTATAAAAATTCTGAAATCACTATTTAAATCAAATAAAAAATGTTTAAAAAAAATTTCGGGAAGGGAGGCTACAAATCTACCCACCTTAAAAATAATTTCGTCCTCGAAATTCTAATTCATAACTATTTCTTAAAAATTTAAAGTCCACTATTTCCTTAATCTCCTCAATTCAATTCCTCAAAAATATTTTATAACCTTCTCTAGTCATTTCGTAACTACGAAACTTCGAGAACTTCTACCCACCTTTGGTCACACTACTCCTTAAAATACGGTCATTAAATTCTTATGGTCTTCTAACTTGTTTCTAACAATTCTACCGGCAGATATCTAGGCATACGACATCTATACTCCCTCATATCTAAACAACCAAACATTCAATAGTCAATTAATATATACTATAATTTAAGGATTTCTAATGAATCCTAGACAGCACGATTGTTCGTCACTCCGAAATAGGAAGGGACGAGAATTCAATGATACAGAAAGCAATGAGGTATAAATGAGAACAAACATGAAGTTTTCAAGACGTATAGAATTTCTAGAAGAATTTTTAAGGCAGACTGGATTGAGATTTCTAAGGTCTAGTTAAGGTCGCAGTCTCGTATCAGTACAGTTACGTAACCGGTATGATATGCTCTGACCTGCATGGGCCACCAAAAAAATTTGTCACGACCCGCACCCGGTTTTTGGATGCGAGCTCGTAAGCAAGCCAGCTACGTATCGAACGGACTTCAGCCCGACACTAATACGTAAACGCTGTCAAGGCTAGGGTATACTGCCAAATCATGGCAAACAAATCTATATCTCAATCCACAATAAGAATATGAAACATGAATGAACACTATGGGTTGTGGTCTGCAGCCCACTAGCATATATGTCCGATAAGACTCTAAAGGAAATAACAAGAGTCTAAACTGAATCAAGAAACATGATATCTCATGATAATAAATGTAAAGCACGAAAGGATAACAAACGTAATAATGATACATGAATCCCACCAGAATCACAAATCCTCCGCCATCCAGAACTACTAGCTAACTCCATACATTCGCTAAACCTGAGGAGATCATCAGGTCCTCAGAGGACATAGCAAGATACATAATATACATGCCTATCTAACAGTTTTATCATGCACAAAAAGGATAAACAAGAAAAACAGGAACACGTCCAATAACTACGAACACGAACACGGACACATGAACACGAAACCGAACACTAGAACAACTACGTATAATGAACTGCCGGATGAACGATAATCACGAGATCAATGGAAGAACCAAACCCTCGTCCCGAGTGTGGACTCACTAGTTTGAACTAAACACTAACCCTCGTCCCAAGTGTGGACTCTCTGGTTAGTACTAACCCTCGTCCCGAGTGTGGAATCTCTGGTTAGTTCACGGCATGGCACCCTCGTCCCGAGTGTGGACTCTCTGGCGCAAATACTACATCCTCGTCTCGTGTGTGGACTCTCTGATGTAAACACCCTCGTCCCGAGCGTGGACTCTCTGGTACAAGTCAAGTCAAGTCAAGTCTACACCCTCGTCCTGAGTGTGGACTCTCTGGTACAATAATCGACATCCTAGTCCCGAGTGTGGACTCACGGATGTAAACAGATCAAGAAAAACACCCTCGTCCCGTGTGTGGACTCTCTGGTGCCAAGGAAGCAATATCAAGGATTTAGCAGTTCACTACACGCACTCGTTCTATGACACGACTCATACAAGGTACTGACGAGAAACTCCAAATGTGAAACACAAGACCAAAACATGAACATGGCTATAAACAATAAAAACAACCCCACAGAAAATAACACGAAAAAGCACATGTCCATAAATAATCTAAAAGCTAGAAACTGAAATAAAATGCATCTAAATAAAACTATAGAGGGAGGCAAGGTATACTTGCCTGGGGGGTGCACGGAGAACCAACAATGTATCGCCAATCACAAATCAGAAAGTCCAAGTCATCAAAACTGTCTCCGAAAGCTAAAATAAATGTTACCAATATTCTCAGAATAGTCAAATTAGCTAGGATTGCCTGTCCTTAAGTCCAATTCTGGACACAGTGGCAAAACGGTAATTTCGAGCAAAAACGATGTCCGCCGTTGGACCCGCTTTGCATCAAAAAGCGTGCCAGAGTCAATGGTCTCTAAAGTCATCAAACTACATGTCTACGAATTCGGTTTTCCGATACGAAACCAAACGTATGTCCAAAGTTGGATTCCGGCGGGCCGTGCACAAAATCGCCCGTTGAGTCGGACCGTGGGACCCGCAAAATGGCGTTCCGATTTGACTGTCTCAGAATTAGACCAAACTTGGCATATAGGACCAGAAAAATGTTACGGTCCTGTTGGCGCAAGTTTCGTCTCGATCTGATGAGCGTGCACGAAGTTATGACTGAATTTGCATTGCACGGATACGGGGCGATTCCGACGGATACGCATCAAATTTGTCGCGCACACGCGACCAATTTGAATTCCGTCAAAGCCCACACGACCACGAAGCCGTTACGCACCTTTCGATGCTTTCGGTTTGCGACCACGTCGCCCGGAATGGCGGGACGCACGTCGGGTTGATGGATTTTTCCTATTTTTTATATTTTGAAAACAGATTTTTGTTGAACTTTGAAAGTTGATTTCTTTGCACATACTTG
Organism: Iris pallida; assembly: GCA_029216955.1. Taxonomy (NCBI): domain Eukaryota; kingdom Viridiplantae; phylum Streptophyta; class Magnoliopsida; order Asparagales; family Iridaceae; genus Iris; species Iris pallida. The sequence continues at coordinate 5,091,584 of JANAVB010040620.1, forward strand.
ATAAAACTTGAAACTACAATTTAGGTTATGAAGCCCTACATGTTGTCTTCAAGTCTGTTCAGAGGGTTTACCAAAAAGGTCGCTGGATTGATTGGGATTGATCCTCCAACTTGGGCGTTTGGACTGAGTTTTACTCTGTTTGTAAGCAGGTTTTTCCGAGTTTTGGCACTCGATTTACCACGCGTACATCGCTAAATAATTACATCTTCTTGAAGGGAGACAAAGAGGGTTAGGTTAGGTATGCACCTGAAGAAACGGCTCGTCGAATGATCGATCGGGCGCGAAGAATTTACACGACGAAGTTGCACTGTTCGATGCACGCTGCTGTTGTTCCATCCTGTGCAAGTGTGCGCGCGGCGCCCATGGCCGGCGGTCAGGCGGTCGTGGCGGCGGCGGGCGGCGCGCCTAGGAGCCCAGGGGTCGTCGGGGTGTTTGCGTGGGTTCGGGGTTAGGGTTTACTTCTCGAGTTTCACTCCAATGCACACATATATATATATATATATATATATATATATATATATATATATATATATATATATATATATATATATATATACGCGAACGGTTCGGGGGGTCGGCTGCTTGATCGGGCTGGAGGAAATTCCATGTGCGGCTTTGATTGCTGTTTTGGGCTCTCAGGTTTTAGTATAGATGGGCTAGGGCTCTCCACTGTGAACCTTTCCATGTGGTCCAAGAGGGCTCAGACGATCAGTAAACCTGCGGTCCCGGCTATTAACAGACCTCCCCTTTTGAGGGGATAATGGAAACATGTTTCCAAAGTGCCCATTAGATGCTTTAGTATTACGAGAATGTCTTGTTGCTGTCTGTTTGCTGGGAGGGCCATGTGAGTTTGGGCTGTGGGGGCTTTGCCTTCTATTAATATATATGTACCTACACCTGTGTATAAATACTAAGGTACATATATACGTGTATATATATATATATATATATATATATATATATATATATATATATATATATATATATATATATATATATATATATTTTATATATATATATAAATATATATATATATATATATATATATATATATGTATATATATATATATAAAAAAAAAAAAATATATATATATATATATATATATATATATATATATATATATATATATATATATATAAAAAAAATATATATATATATATATATATATATATATATATATATATATATATATATATATATATATATATATATATATATATATATATATATATATATATATATATACACCCAAGTACATATTTATTTATCTATACATACACACACATATATATTTATATACATATTCACATATATAATCTATATACACACATATACATCATTTATATAACAAATGAAAAAAAAAATCTATATACGCACATATACATCATTTATATAACAAATGATTTAATAAATATAATTCGTTTAACAATTAATAACAACAAAGTAGTATTAATGGTAATAAAATCCTAATAACAAATAATAATAGACTGGTAGTCATTATTGGTGGATATAGTCATGAACACTACTTATCTGGCTCCAGAAGATCATACAAAAATTAGTAAAATATTATTTAATACTAATAATACCTATAATGTACATATAACAATTATTTAGGAAATAATTGCCAATTTCCATATATATATATATATATACAAAAATATTTGTATTTACCAATCATGTCTACAAGGCCGTATTTGATCCCATTACATGCTTACATGGGCTTGGATTTGATTCGGGCTCAGCTCGGGCTAAATCGACACAAACGGGTCTCCTACAAGTCAATAAACATAATAATAATTAATTAAACTTATTTATAATGGTCATGCTATAACTTGGCCTATTTTTTCATAGTTAGGACACACCTATGGCTCGGCATTCCCCTACCATGGATAAACACTAGTCAAAGCACGCTACTGCACTACCCGTGCCATGATTCCTAGTCGTCTGGTACTTCAAAACTCAACCATGGTTAAAATCATCTACCGTAAAACTAACTAAATAATTATTTATAAAAATTCTAAAATCATTATTTAAATCAAATAAAAAATATTTCAAAAATATTTCAGGAAGGGAGGCTACAACTTTGGCTGTGCTGTTAGGAAATAAACTCCAGCTCTCTTGCTCAATGCAACTGCTACTACGTTGGCCTTCCCAGGATGATACTGCAAGTTGATGTCATAATAGACAAGTAGTTCTAGCCATCTTCTCTGACGCATGTTAAGATCCTTTTGGATAAACACATACTTCAGACCCTTGTGGTCGGTGAAAATCTCCACCCGATCTCCATATAAATAATGCCTCCAAATCTTAAGTGCGAAAACCACCGCTGCTAACACCAAGTCATGGGTTGGGTAATTCCTCTCATGATCACGAAGCTGACGTGATCCATAAGCTACTACCTTACAATACTGTATCAAGACACATCCCAATCCTCTTCCAGAAGCATCACAATAAACGAAAAATCCTCCAGTCCCATCCGGAAGCGTGAGAATGGGAGCCGTCATCAATCTCTGCTTCAACTTCTCAAATAAACTCTGACACTCTGCTGTCCAAGCAAACTGCACATCCTTGCGGGTCAACTGCATCAGTGGTGTTGAAATTCGAGCGAAGTCTGAGACAAACCGTCGGTATATCCAGCCAATCCTAGGAAACTTCGAACTTCTGCGACGGTACTGGAAACAGGCCATGACTCTATAGCCACTATCTTCTAGGGGTCCACTTCCACTCCACCTCTGGTGATAATGTGACCTAAGTACGAGACTCGATCTAGCCAAAACATGCACTTACTAAACTTCGCGTACAACTGGTGTTCTCTGAGAATCTAAAGAACTACACGAAGATGCTGCTCATGATCTGCCTCATTCTTGCTATAAACTAAGCTGTCATTTATAAATACTATCACAAACTGGTCCAAATAGGGCATGAAGATACGATTAATGAGGTCTATGAATACGACTGGTGCATTGGTCGCTCTAAATGGCATAACAAGGAACTCCAAATGTCCATATCTGGATCTGAATGCTGTCTTCGGGACGTCTTGTTCTCTAACTCTGATCTGATGGTATCCTGACCACAAGTCAATATTCGAGAATACTGTCGCTCCTCTGAGTTGATCAAATAAATCATCTATCCTTGGTAGAGGATATATGTTCTTGATTATTACAGAGTTCAAGGTACGATAATGAACACAAAATCTTGATGTACCATCCTTTTTTTCACAAGAAGTATCATGGCTCCCCAAGGTGATCCACTAGCACGAATGAATCCCTTGGTTCTGAGTTCTTCAATCATCTTGTACAAGATCTCTAACTCTGAAGGCGCCATCCTGTAGACTCCTCCTGACACCGGTGCCGTCCCTGGAAGCAAATCAATGGTGAACTCTATCTCTCTCTCTGGGGCATGCCTGGAAGCTCTTCGGGGAACACGTCTGGGAACTCTTCCACGACTCTGGGAAACTAAACTGCTACTGCCATCCGCAATACTAGAGGAGAAGGTTCTACTTCGCCTCTGGAAAATGAAAACTCCGGTTCACCTGGAATACCAAAAATAATCCTGCCAATATGGCAGTCTATTCTTGCGTATTGCTCCTTCAACCAATCCATTCCTAGGACTACATCATAATCGGCCATCGAAAATTCTATCAACCTAGCGGGAAACTCTCTACCGATAACTACCATTCGACACGAGGAAAATACTCTATCTACTCCCACAAGACCGTTACCAGTAAGTATATTGAGCCTTACTGATAATGACTCGGGGTCCAGTCCTATCCGTGTAGCGAATCGTGCAGACATAAATGAATGTGATGCACCCGAATCAAATAATACTGATGCTAGAAAATAGTTGACGAGAATGGTACCTGCCACCACCTCACCTAAAGCTAACTCTTCCTCCACGGACAAAGCCATAGCCTGACCTTGCCTTCTTGGTGCTGGTCCCCTCTGCTGGTGACCTCTCTGCTGGTTCTGAATCTGAACTTGGGTATACTGTTGAGCCTGAGACGGCAATGGCCTCGAAGGCTGATACTGCTGCTGCATTGGTGCTGGACCCCTAACCGATGGACTGGTTAGGTTTGATGACGACGAACTTGCTCTATTCGGACAGGACCCTATCTTGTGATCCGGTGCCCCACAAGCCAAGCACAATCCCTGTGCTCTGCGACACTCTGATACTACATGTCCTGGCTTCCCACAATGAGTACACCCCATTGCGAAAGATTGCTTCTGCTTCTGTTAGTGAGGATACGCCCACGTCGAGTGCTGAACCGACAAAACTGTGGTCGTCCTCCTAGGAGCTCCAATAGTCAAAGCCCTAGGTACCGGGGCTGGTGCTGAAGACTGGGACATCTGCCCATGAGACCTCTTTCATCCTCCGCTTCTATCTACAATCCTCTACGAAGTATACTCATGCCTCTTCGCTGCTCGTAAGATGACATCAAACGTCTGGTGTTTAAACTGCTCCACTGATATGATAATCTCTCGGTGGAGCCCCTGCTGGAATCGCAGGGCTCGATCTAATTCGGTTGCCGCCAAGGTAGGAGCAAACCAACTGAGTCTAGAAAACTCGACCGTATATCCATTGACCGTCCTGCCCATCTACTTAAGGTTGGTGAATCTCGTCTGCAGATTATATCGAGCTACTGCGTCGAAGTACTTGGTCTAGAATTTGTTGACGAACACCGCCCATGAGACAGGCGTCGGTAATCCAACTGCTAGCATCGCCCACCAGTTGCGGGCTAAGTCCAATAACTATAGGCGCACAACGGCCACCTTCTCATTCTCAGGAATCCTAGCTGCTTCCAGATAACCTCTGTGTCCTGAAGCTATGCATCAGCAGCAATAGCATCTTCAGTGCCGTCAAAGAAAGGAGGGTTCAGACGCTTGAAGCTGTTGGCCGTGTTGTTCCCTTGGTAACCAACTCTATCCATGGCATATTGTACTGTCTGGTGCAGGGCATCGCCTCGACGATTTTGAGATGCAAGCAATTCCCTTATGAGACCCACCAGGGTTCCATTGTCAGGCTCCGCAGGCTGTATGGGCTGAACTGGTTGCTCTTGACCCCGGTAGGCATGACTCTGGAGGCTACTCTTGAATGCTGGCTTGGTCTACAGGTTGCTACTGGTCCACTGGAGGTACTCCGCCTTGCTGATCGGCATGTCCAGGAACAATGTCGCTGAAGAAACGACATGGGGAAAAATAAGGAAGGACCATGATAAATCGAGGATATAAACATGTGATCAGGTCAAGATTTCAGAAAGATTAGATGACACGAGTAGAGATCAAGGGTGAGTGCTGATTGAGACATCTATTCAGTGAAACCCTCACACATCTTGATTTATAAGACCTGCATGGGCCACTACTTAAACTGTGTCACGCCCAGAACCAAAATACTGGGGAGCGGGGGACAGACACAGCCAGCTACGTACATTGAAGTAAATCCTACCTTGCAATACGGTCACGGCTGTCTAGATGCATGAGGGTTTACTATAAGCCATTAGTCTCTTAGGGTCAAGAACAAGCCTAGTGTCTCAATCTCAAGCAAGCAAGTAAAAGTAACAAGATGGTAGATCATCAGACATACAAAGTAAGGCGTCTCAAACATTATATATTCAGATGATCATGAAGCTAGTCATACAAAATGCGAAGACTAGCAAGAGTTTAAGTCATACATGATCAACTATAGGATCTGTCAATCATGTTACAGCCATTAGGCAGACAGGAATATAAATTTTACACGAGATAATACTTGCTCGGTGGCTAAACGCCTCAAAAGAATAATTTACAATAGAGTGGGAGAGCAAATAAAACCCACTTATTGCCAGGGTTGCGTCTAGTGTGCACCATTTGGCTGGAAGGCTGGAAGATCCCCGGGTGCTACTCCGAAATCTGGCCATACAAAACCAGCTGGGTCAGACCCCAGAAAGAGCAAGTGCCACAAAGGAGGCTTCACATAAGAACTAAAACAAGCATATTAGCACATGAGACATAAAGGATAATAAAAGACATGAGTTAGAGAAAACAAGACGATAAACGATAAGACAACTAAGAGACTATTCCGGTAGCCAAGTTACAACCCGTAAACCAAACAAGGACCGTGGTTGTAACCCTTCACCTGAACAGAGCTTAGTCTCCAACCAATTATCGAGAAGAGTAAAGCATAAAGTAATGTGCAGTAATAACCATGTAGCAGTCTTGCTTAGATAAGACTAGACTGGACTCCATTCATCATTCACGGCCAAACAATGAGTACGGCTTGATACTTTAACTAACTAGGGTTATCACAAGCCTAGTTACTAGCAAGATGCAATGAGATGTTCCAACAGCCACAAGCCCTGCAGACTTAATCCAGGTTATCCGGTCACAAGTTGAGAGAGTTGGATTAGGTGACTTAGAGGTGCAACACATGACATTGTGCTGGAAATGTGTCCTATACGACGGCAGGCTACAAGTCCAATTAGAGCGCCCGGATAATGGGACTGCCTGTAGTTGGGAAATCTCTTCATGAACGACATGATCAATCTAGTCATTATTCTAGTCAGATTCAATATGAATCCCTGACCGTGGTAACCACGAATTCATGTCCTAGACATGATGCAAGACGAGACATGTAGCTTATACAAGCACAAACACCCACGGTGTCAAGACAAGAGTTACTTAGCAAGTCAAGATAGTCGTCACAACAGCATATCAAGATTATCATGTTAGGTTTACATATCAAGAGTGCGCCACGACGGGCCACTATCATGTCATGTCACTTGTTATTGGCTAAGAGTGTGTCTTAACAGGCCATTATCGTGTTCTATCCTTACATTATCATGAATGAGAGAAACTTGTATAAAATAGTTAATAACATATTCTTGAAGCCAAGGAAAAGATCTACAACTTTCATGTTGGAAGTTGAGAGAAATTCTGGCCACAATTCAGCCAAATAGGACTTAAAACAGCCAAAATAGGCCATATGCGACATTCTGCGGCACTATTCATTCCATGCGGCGCTATTCATGCTCATGCGGCTGCGATACTATTTATACGACACTATTCATTCATGCGGCTGTGGCACTATTCATTCTATGCGGCACTATTCATTTCTGCGGTACTATTCATCCATGCGGCTGCGGCACTATTCATACGGCACTATTCATTTCTGAGGCTGCGGCACTATTCATGCTCATATGGCTGCGACACTATTCATCTCATACGGCTGCGGCACTATTTATTCTATGTGGTACTATTCATTCCTACGGTACTATTCATTCCTACGGTACTATTCATCCATACGGCTGCAGCACTATTCATACGGCACTATTCATTTATGCGGCTGCGGTACTATTCATGTGGCACTATTCATTCCTACGGCTGTGGCACTATTCATGCTCATGCGGCTGCGGCACTATTCATCGTCCCTGCCAAAATCAGGACAGATGAACTAAAAAATGGCCAAAAATGCTTTTGGCCATAACTTTCTCAAAACACGTCAAAATCTAACTTTTCAAAGGTCTATTTTGGGTAAAATCGAATTCTCTATAACATAGAACAATCAAAACATGAAAATAATAAAGTTTAATAGATCAAAACCCAAGAAAACTGAAAATAATACACACTTAGATCTACATGAATCCATCCACCAAAATGAAAAATGTCAAGTTCTAAAGTGGCTTAAAATCAAGTAAGGAAGAGAATGGAACAATAAAACTTGAGATCCATCGTGAAGCAAGTTGCACTTGCCTAGGACTTGGTAGGTGGGAGGAGTAAATGAAGAAGACAAAGAAAATAAATAAAGAAGTGAATGAAGAGAGAGAGAAGGAGTTGGGTTATATATTAACCCTCTCCATCTCAAACCAAGCCAAGCCAAGTTAGACCAAGTCAAATTGAACCAAACCTATCAAATAAACCAAGTCAAGATTAAACCAAGACAGTAGAAGCATGGAAAAGAACAAAGAATAGCCTATGCGGCTCCAACAGAAGGATCCCCATGCGGCTCAGAATATCCATTAAACGTCCATGCGATTCAAAGTCCTTTAGAGCCTCATGCGGCTCGGATAGCTCCATGCGGCTAAGAAAGGAGCCACGTGGCCCTCAATAGTCTCCTCTACAAATGGCTATGAACCAAATTGCCGTATTTAATGCCCTGACGGCTGACAGCCTTGACAAAGTGACAGACCTGACATAAAGTCGAAATAAAGACTCTAACATGATGGCGTGTGCCTAGGGAAACGAAGAAAACCTTTTTCTACAGCCGCCACAATCCACCAAATTCCAAAGCTCCCCATGCGGCCAGTATTCTCATGCGGCTCGGATCATGGGGGCCGTCTTTATGCGGCTCACGTCCTGAGAAGCCACCCTATGCGGCCAATATCCTTATGCGGCTCGGATCGTGGGGGCCGTCTTCATGCGGCTCACGTCCTGAGAAGCCACCCTATGCGGCCAGTATTCTCATGCGGCTCGGATAATAGGGACCATCTCCATGCGGCTCAAATGTTGAGATGTCACACTTATGCAGCCTTAAACACGTGGCCAGGTTTATGCGGCTCAGCGGGAAACTACTCTCATGCGGCTCAGATTTCATAGGCCATACTCATGCGGCTGCCACTCTCATGCGGCTCTGTCAAGGCACTCTGTTCCTGTAGCCCACGGTTAGGACACGTGGCAGAAGATCAGTTTTCCCCACGTTCCTATAGCTCGCAATATGGTGATAGTAGGACACGCGACACCAAATCAATCAAGATTTATTTAGATTAAGTCAGATTTATTGTAATCAAGTGGAGTGAACACGTGGCAGGAGATCCGAACTGACGGTTGCATATCACAAAGATTTGTGGTAATCAACATTAATTGCCCACAGAGATTTGATGCAATCCACATTAATTGCCTAGATTTGCTACAATCAGAATTAATGGCCCAGATTAATTGATCCTTAACTGCCGACTTTTCAAGGAGGCAATCATTGGCAAACCCTAATGATCACACCCTATTCTTATAAATAGCAAGGTGCCATTCCCTTGAAAGAGAGCGAAAAAAAAGAGCACTAGAGAGACATCCAGAGATCTAGCAACCAAAGGCGCAAGGGAGTCTCCCAACACGTCCAAGAGCATTTCTTCACCAGAGCCAAGGCTACGTCCGATCGTCCAAGGAGTAAGGCAGAGTTGCCATCGCTTTCCCGAGCCTTTACCGTCATCTTCCAAAAAAAATAAACAATTGTACTTAGATTGCTGTACCTAGGTTTTCGTCCCTAGGCTTCCTTTGTACGAGCGAGTTTGTATTGTGAGTTTAAGCTCAGTCCTCCTATATAAATTATTCTGTACTTTCATAATCAATGGCAAACACGATGGCGACTCAGCTGGGGACAAACTTCTCCACGGCTGAGAAGTTGGTGACGCAATCGGATGTAGCCAAACTTGGTTCCACACAACAGAAGATGGTCGTCCGCTTCGACCAACAGGCGTTTGAAGAAATGCTCTCCGACGGGAGCGCTGGCCCGGTCCAGAAGCGAACCCGCACAAAGAAGGCTCACAGGGAATGGAGGCCAAAATCATTTGCTCCTCCCAAAGCTCTGGACGGAGTACTCTCTGCTGCCTAAAACGGCAAAGGCAACTCTCATGCGGCCCCACTTCAAACCATAGAGGACTCTGCTGTCCCCAAGCCTGGCAGAGGAAAGCACTACGATGCTGGACTTGCAGGGGCAAAGTGTGATTCTATGTGCTCCAGGAAAAAGTCGAACAAAGATACTAGCCGCAGGCTGAATATTCATGTGGCCAAGATTGCCAGCCTCATGCATGATGTCCATACGGCCGAAACTGCCAGCCGGATACAGAATACCCATGCAGCCAAGATCTCCAGCCGCATGGAGAAGACTTATGCGACCGAGACTTCCAGCCGCATGAAGAAAGCCCATGCGGCTACGATTGCCAGCCGCATGAAGACTGTTGATTCCAGCCGCATGTTGTCTGCTCCACGCGGCTCAGGCTCAGTCTTCGATCGCCTTTCCTGTGGTCGTAATCTCTCATGCTCCCGATAGAATATGTCTGACTCTCTGTAACACCACTTAGACTCTTCCTACTATGTGCCCTCACGCACTAGAGTGAAGAAGTCTAGGGCAGCACGAGCTTGGCGAGCTCAGTCCGCTGTCCCGACCTCTGACCATCCGAGCGCTCCACAAACTGTTATGCGGGCCTCTGATGGGAAGTTGTACAGAACCACTCGAGTCCAGCCCCCGACGGTAAATCAACAGAGTGGTTCCCAAAAGTCTCCCAAAACCCAAGGAGCAAACATGGTCATTCCAGACCCATCTGACTTGCGTGAGGTTATCCTCCACAAGCGCAAGAAAAGAAAAGAGGCCTCGGTGTGCAAAGAGTCCTCCCACGGACATTACTGCACCCAAATCATTGTCAACTGCTGTTGCAATAATACGACGATACGAGAAGACCGGCAGTCCGTCTTCCAAAGATTACAATAGCCGAGCTCAGGGGATAAGGCGTCTCCCATCGTCTCTTGCAACTCTACTCAGAAAATCTCCGCCGATGGGAGAGGGAAGAAGATAAACGTTTCCAGCCCGATGATTTTAACCACTGTGACTAAGAAATTGTCGTCTAAACGGTTGTCCACCACCGGAGTTTTCCAAGGTACCCGTTCAAAGACAAAATCTACTACAGTGGAAGATTCATCATCCATATTACTGGGGGTTGCTGGAACTTGGGGTAGCACTCCTCTGAACATCCATGACAATTCGATGTTCCAAGGAGACGAGCCCGGGGAAACAACTCTCTCATCAAATACAGCAGGTGCCGACGTCCCCGAGGACGTCCACGACTCTCAAGATGAAGCAAGCTCTGAAGCTGGGGGTACTATTCCTTCTGAGTCCGAACCAGAGGAGAACATTCCTACATACCCCGATGACTTCTCGGTACAGGGGTATGATTCGGAGGGTACGTCATCTACCGTCCCTTCCACTTCTACTCATGTGAGGACGTCATTCATGACAAACGACGAACAAGATGGTCCTAGTGATCGCCAACGCATCGATACTCTGGAGGGCATGCTGTGACCTTTGGTCAAATCGGTGGACGAGATCAAAGCAGCCCTCCCTACTCTGCAAGGAGGGATGCCTGGCCAAACAAACTTGGGTCCCGCGGTCAATGCGGACTCGAACTCAGCGGCACCATACCCGGGCAATAAGCCTCCTGAAATGTCGGCTCCTGCCACTGCAGACGAGGCCAGGGAGGCAAGAAGAGAGGTCCAGGAGCTCCGGGCCATGTTTCATGCCCGAGAAAACTGCCAAGACCTCAGGATACGACAACCGTATCCCGCTGCGTGGAGAGATGTTCCCTTCCTACCAAAGTATAAACCATTCCACATCAATCTATATGATGGAAAGACCTCCACAAGTCGGTACATCACTTACTTCGAGGTCACCATTGACCATCTGCCCCATGACGATGCCATCCTTACACGATTATTTATTGGGGCATTGGAGGGGGTCACCTTCGACTGGTACCGTGACCTGCCAGACAACTGCATCCACTCTTATGCCAGCTTCAAGCGCATGTTCTTGGAGAGGTTCTACGAAGTAGGACAGGACGTCACAATGTCCACCCTCATGGACGTCGTTCAAGGGGAGAAGGAGCTGACAAGTAACTATATTGAGCGGTTTCGCCAAACCGCAATGAAGTTGCCGTCTGGTAATCCGGATTCCTCTTTAATTGAAATTTGCCAAAAGAGACTGCTCCCAACAATCAGCCTCTGGATGGGCGAAAGTTAATTTAAGGAATGAAAGACGTTTATCATCAGTGACACTAGCGCCGAGGCCAGGTTGAAGAAGGCTCGCCAACTAGGATTGTATATCTCGGAAGGAGAGGACAAGGGAAAGCACCCTAATACCAACAACAACAATGGTGGTAATGCCTCCAACAATCGGGACAACAAGGGCAAGCAGGCTATGGTGGCCGACACAGCCCAGAAGCCTGAGTCAAAATCGGCAGACAAGCAATGGCCGCAAATGACTTACTCCTTCGAAGACGGCCATGTCAAGCCCATCTTGGACATCTCATACAAGGAGATAGAATTCAGCTCCCTCCACCAAGACGGGAACCTCGGCCTACAGAAATGGAGAGCCCGAAGTACTGCCATTACCACCTCTACGTCCACCATGCTACACACGACTGCTACCAACTAAAGTGATACATCAAATATCTCATCGATTCGAAGGCTCTGGCCATTGATTTCGAAGAGGTGACCATGGCAGCCAATATGGTATCAATGCAATTCGGCAGCTTCCCTCCAACGGAGACTCAAGACGGCGTGATACCGTCCCTCTAGCGACAATAGAGATTGCTAATCTTCTACCTCCTCGAGATCAGGCTACTGGTCTATACCCCTTACTACGTCACGAAGGGAGGTCATGTGGGTCCATTCAGACTTGGTACCTGAAGTGACTCAGTCCACACCACCCTCCATTGGCAAGAAAAAGAATAGAAAAGTTAGATCCTGCCACACAATTTCGGCAGGTGTCCAAGAAGCCACAGTTGTCGTCACTCGGTCTGGTACTCAATCCCAACCTACACCAGATAACTCGGTTGAAGATCATCAGCCGGCTACTGCTAACACTCCAGGACCTTCTCAGCCTCCGACGACCGACAAGCCTAGGCCGAAGGAGACTCGCTTCGACAAATCCCTCCGAAAAGAGGCACCTCATGGGCTGGAAAGGCCCTACAACTTTGACATCTTGGCGCAATTGGCCAATACACAGGCCAAATTGTCATTATATGAGCTCCTGAGACTCTCCAAAGATGTTCGCATGGCACTAAGTGATGCACTCCAGAATGCCGACGCATATCTAGCTCAGGTCAACCTCACGGGAGAGAACCCGCCTACAAATCTCTAAGATAGCGCTTGCACAGGAGCGATGCCCAACATTGTCTTTACTCCATAGGATATGCTCATCAAAACCAACCTGCACGATCGTCCGTTATATTACACTGGATACATCGGGGAAATAAAGGTGGATCGGATGCACATTGATCCCGGTTCGTCCATAAGCATCATCCCGAAGGGTCTGTTATAACATCTCCGCATTCATATGCATCGCCTGATGCCAACAAGCACCGCCATCAGCGGTTTCAATTCGGGCAAGAGCTACCCGATTGGAAAGATTCGCTTGAAGTGCCAAATCGGCGATCTTCAGTCAAAAGTGACCTGTTACGTCATAGATGCAGACACTTCCTATAATATCCTCTTGGGGTGTACCTGGATACACGATTATATGATTGTGCCTTCCACGCTGTACCAGTGCTTCAAGTATGTCGACAAACACGGCTTCGTGAGGACAGAATTTGGCGACATCGATCCCTTTAAAGGGGTCGAATCCTACTACTCAGACTCCTGCTTATACGAGAAGTCGAAGAGGCACCTTGGCAAAGAAGATGTACAAGCTCGAACTGAGACAGCCACTGGATCAAAAGAACCTCTGACGATCCACCTCCAAGCTCGTAAACCTGGCAAGTGTGCACCCCTTACGGCTGCTCTACGTAAGGACGCAATCAGCCTCTCGGCACAAGATGGGCAAATGATAATCCGGCTGCCAAGGTCTAGCCAAGTGCCATGACCTACAATAGAGCCACTGACAATCAGACTGCCTAGAGTCGGCCAGCCACAAATGGAGAAGCTCAATCCCTCCGACAAGCTAATGACGATACATCTTTCCAAAAAGAATCGTCAGCCCGATGCAAAGTCTGGGGCTTCTAGCGAGCCAACCACTCCCCGCCCAGCATCGAGTACCAAACTGGGGGTCACTATTTTGCCAACGACTCCACGTTCTGCTCCACCAACGGAACCCCTGATGATCAAGTTGCCCAAGTCATCCTCTAAGTCTTCATTTATACAGGGGCTGGCCGAAGAAGAACCAGAACTGGCCAAGTATGTGGCTGCTCATACTGATGTTCCATCCGCAGATGATGTGATCCCGTTAGAAAAGATACCTTACTTTATCAATAAAGGGCTATATTTGAACTACATCGAGCTTAATAAGCTTTGTACAATGTATGCTATGGAACACGGTATAGGCACTCACATACACACACAGGTGACAAATGTTTTCACCGCAAATCAACTTACCCTCGTGGAAGACACTTACCGCATAATCGAGGGAGGGGACCATCCAATTATCTTCGGTCGGAAGAATGATCCACAACCCTTCACCATAGAAGAAGTCGATCTCGAATCGGACGTCGGAAGAGTGCCTCTCTATCTATATAGCCCCCAATCCAAATACCTCATACAAAAATAGGGGTATAATCTGGAGACTATGCCAGGTTTGAACTACGGCACTGGTCGACGATTACCTTTAAAGTCGCCGGTCCCGGCGGGCAAACCACAGGACTACTACAACAAGACCCGATGTGGACTGGGATATGTTATGCCTGCAACAACCCCTGAAAGCTCAGATGAAGAATGAGACTGGCATTCACACTCAACCAGATCACCAGCTTCTGATTCGGATATCAACATCGGAGATGTATTCAGGCAAGTCCTGTCTGTTAATATGGCATTCGCCGATGCTTACGAAGAAGGTGAAGACATTCCTGAACTCCTCGAATTAGAGCCGTGGGCCCAACAGCTGGATGCACAATAGGAGAAGCATTTTGAACAAAGAGAGCCTCCTACTGAAGATGAGGTCATGCAAGTGGATCTCGGCAGCGACTCTTCTCCAAAACCAATCTTCGTTAGTAAAAGTCTGACAGACGAAGAGTGAGAATTACTACTAGAACTTGTCAAAGAATATATTGATGTGTTCGCTTGGAGCTATGAAGACATGCCAGGGCTAAACCCCAATGTTGCTCTTCACAAGCTCAACATTCGGCCAGATGCAAAGCCAGTCAAACAACAACAATAATGCTTCCGCCCAGGCATCATAGATGCGATCGAAGCCGAAGTTAACAAACTGATAGCCAGCGGCTTCATTCATGAAGAACAACATCCGGACTGGTTTGCCAACATAGTACCGGTTCTCAAGAAGAATGGGAAGATTCGAATCTGATGTACCCTCATTTCTTGTATTTCTCGTATTTCATATTTATACTCGTATCTGGATTTTTGGCATATATTTTTATTTTTCTCAACTTGTGGGATTTCGGTATTTCCCGTATTTTGGGTTTTGGCATGGCTCGATTTTATTTGGATTGGTTCGGTTTTATGTGAGTTGGATCACCTTAACCTATGCTACCCCTCAACCCACAACAACTCACCCTCTTTATAACCCCCACCTACCACTCTCTCTCCTCATAACTTCCACCATTAATTTCCTTCTTATTCTTCTTCTTCTTCTCCTTCCTCCACAACTCTCCTAATCCTAGGCAAGTACACCTTGCCACTTCATGAGAGCCCTATTTTCTTGGTTCGTTTGCTAGATTAGGATATGGTGATCAACATTAGAACTTGGTGTTTTGTGATTTGAAGTCTCCATTGCTCTAGATCTAAGTTATTTCTATTTTCGGATTTTGTATGGTTTGATCTCTTTAAGTTGGATTTTCATGGGTTTTGGTGTTTCCAAGTGGAAGGGCATTCAATTCTACCCAAATTAGAACTTTAGAAATTCGTATTTGGAGTTCGGATGGCCAAGTTATGAATTTTGAAGCTTGGGTTCAGCCATGGTGTTCTTGCTGTTTGGAGAAGACAGTGAGCAGTGTGCAGATCTATTTAGCTTATGCACCCTGAGCTATGCACGCTCTTTAGCGCTGCGTACGCAGGCTTGAGTACGCTTCCTGTTGGAAGCGTGTCTCCTTGAGTGTGCGTGACTTTCACGTACACTGCTTCCTTGAGCGTGCGTGACTTTTCACGTACGCAGCTCTTTCAGCGTGCGTGACTTTTCACGTACGCAGCTCCCTTGAGCGTACGTGACTTTTCACCTACGCTGCTCCCTTAAGCGTGCGTAACTTTTCACCTGCTCTGCTCTGTAGTGTGCGTGACTTTTTACCTACGCTGCTCCCTGTAGCGTGCGTGACTTTTCACCTTCGCTGCTCCCTCAGCGTGTGTAACTTTTCACCTACGCTGCTTCCTGTAGCGTGCGTGACTTTTCACCTTCGCTGCTCCCTCAGTGTGCATGACTTTTCACCTACGCTGCTCCCTGTAGCGTGCGTGACTTTTCACCTTCGCTGCTCCCTCAGCGTGCGTGACTTTCACCTATGCTGCTCCCTCAGCGTGCGTGACTTTTCACCTACCCTGCTCTCTGTAGCGTGCGTGACTTTTCACCTACGCTGCTCCCTGTAGCGTGCGTGACTTTCCACCTACGCTACTCTAGCGTGACTTTTCACGTACGCAGCTCTTTCAGCGTGCGTGACTTTTCGTACGCTGCTCCCCTGACCCCTTGCTAAACCTATTGACCCTTGGAGTTTCAGTTTTATTTCTCTAAGCTTGGCTTTTCTATAGCCCTGATTATTAATATTTTATTAGATATTTTACGCCTTTTGTCATAAACTTGATTTTACTTAATATGTTTGGAATGACTATTGTACATGGCATGGTATAAAAAGGAACTATCATAACACGACAGTGACCCGTAGTGGTGCACTCCTGGAATGACCAACCTGACATGATAGTGGCCCGTCGTGGCACACTCCTGACAAGTACCCTGACATAATTTATTTTAATGTTGTTACTTGACTTGCCTTGACACCGTGGGTAGTTCTTTCTGGCTTGCTTGTTAAATCCACTTGTCCAGTCTCGCATCATGTCTAGGATGGGACTCCTGAGTACCACGGTCAGGAGTACCTACTAAAATGGATTAAGGTTAATAACTAGAATAACACAATAGTCATGAAGAGATGACACAGCTACAGGCAATCCCGTTACCTGGGCGCTTTTGGGATCTATAGCCTGCCGTCGAGTAGGGCACATTTCCAGCACACCGTCGCGTGTTGCACCCTCTAAGTCACCTAAGGGTACATTTGTCTTCCGGGTAATGTACCCACCTGAATTCAACCCCTAATTTTTGACCTGGGTAACCTGGATGGTCTGCAGGGCTTGTGGCTGTGGAACAATCTCACTGCATCTTGCTAGTAATTAGGCCTATGATAACCCTAGTTAGTCAAAGTAGTAAGCCGTAGTATCTGCTTGGCCGTGATTGATTGAATGAGGTATAACCAGTTTAACCATGTCTTGATCCAGTACAAGATTGCTCCCGGTCTTGATTTCTTGCATTATTATCTTGCCGATAAATGGTGGGAAGCCAAGTTCTGTTCAGATGAAGGGTTATAACCCCGGTCCTTGTTTGGTTTATGGGTTGTAACCTGGCTATCGGAATAGTTCCATGGTTATCTCGTCGTATATCATCCTGACATGTTTTCATAAATTCTAGTTTTAATACTAGATTTTTTTGTGCTAATTGCTGGCTTTTGTTCTTATTTCGTGGCCCCCTTGTGGCACTTGCTCTTTCTGGGGTTGACCCAGTTGGTTTTGTGTGGCCAGATTTTGGAGCAGCTCCCGAGGATCTACCAAGCTTCCAGCCCAATGTTGGCGACTAGAAGGAACCCAGGCTACGAGTGGGTTTTCTATTTTGTTTCGCTCACTCTATTGTAAAGTTATTCTTTTGAGGCGTTTAGCCGACGAGCACCAGTTAGCTCGATGCACTTTTACTTACTGTCTGCCTACGGGCTGTAAACATGATTAACAAATCCTAGGGTTGATCATGTATGACTTAACTCTTGCTAGTCCTCGTATTTTGTACGACTAGCTTCATGATCAGCTGAATATGTAATATTTGGGACGCCTTATTATTGTATATTTAATGATCATGCATCTTGCGACCTTACTTACTTGCTTGCGATTGAGACATTAGGCTTGTTCATGACCATAAGAGACTGTTGGCTTGTAGTAAACCCTCATATTTCTAGACAGTCGTGACCGTATATCGAGGTGGTTTCCATTTCAATATACGTAGCTGGCTGTGTCTGCCCCCGCTCTCCAGTATTCTGGTTCTGGGGCGTGACACGGTTTAAGTGGTGGCCCATGCAGGTCTTGTCAATCAAGAAATGTGAGGGTTTACCGAATAGATGTCTCAATCAGTACTCGTCCTTGATCTCTGTTCGTATCCTCGGAATCCCTAAAAATTCTTGCCCTGATTACATGCTTGTATCGTTGACCTGTCCTGGTCCTTCCTTATTGTTTCCCTGTGTCGTCTTCTTCAGCGGTACTGTACCTGACCCTGCCGATCAGCAAGGAAGAGCACCTCCCGTGGACCAGCAGCAACTTGGAGATCAAGCCCAGCATTCCGGAGTCGCCTCCAGAGTAATACCTACTGGAGGAGAGTCACCAGTTCGGCCCTTCCAACCTGTAGAGCCAGATGATGGTACCTTAGTAGGCCTCATCAGAACCTTGATAGCTTTCCAGGATCGTCGAAGCGACGCCCTGTACCAGACAGTTCAAGATGCTTTGACCCGAGGCGGACAACCAGGGAACCAGGCGGCCAACAGCTTCAAGCGCTTGAACCCTCCTTTCTTCGACGGCAGCGAGGATGCGATTGCCGCGGATGCATGGCTTCAGGATACCGAGGTGATTCTAGAAGCATCTAGGACACCCGAGAATGAGAAGGTGGCGGTGGTACGCCTGTAGTTGTTGGACTTGGCTCGCAGTTGGTGGGCAGTGCAAGCCATGGGATTAGTGGCACCCATTGCTTGGGTAGTGTTTATAGAGAGATTCCAGACAAAGTATTTCGATGCTATGGCTCGGTACGACCTACAGACCAGATTTACCAACTTGAAGTAAGAAGGCAGAACAGTCGACAGTTATGCATCGGAGTTTTCTAGACTCAGTAGGTTTGCCTCCACCTTGGTGGCGACCGAGTTTGATAGGGCCTAGCGATTCCAGCAGGGGCTGCATTTGGAGATCTTATTGGCGGTTGAGCAGTTCGAGCACCAGACGTTCGATGCAGTCTTGAGAGCAGCTAGGAGGCATGAGTACACCTCCCAGAGGATCGTGGATAGGACCGAAAGCAGGAAGCGGTCCCACAGTCAGATGCACCAATCATCAGCTCCAGTCCCGGCAGCTAGGGGATTGACCATTGGAACTCCGAGGCGGGCGGCCTCAGTAACGTCGGTTCAGCATTCGACCCCGACGTACCCACAGCAGCAGAAGCTGAAGCAGACTTCCGCGATGGGATGTTCTCATTGCGGAAAGCCAGGCCATGTAGTGGCGGATTGTCGTAGGGCGCAAGGATTGTGCCTAGCTTGTGGAGCGGCAGATCATAGGATAGGGGCTTACCCGAATAGGGGTGGTTCATCAGCATCCAATCCTTCTAGCTCTTCGGTGAGAGGACCGGCCCCAGCACCAGTTTAGCAGCAGCAGTATCAGTCTTCGAGTCCCTTGCCGCCTCAGTCTCAGGCATTCCAGCAACAGCACCCCCAGCAGTATGCACAAGCCCAAACTCACATCCAGAATAGGCAGAGAGGTTTCCAGCAGAGGGGACCAGCAGCCAGAGGACAAGGTCAGGCCATGATGATGGCTATGGAAGAAGAAGTTACACCAAGTGAGGTAGTGGCAGGTACTATTCTCGTCAACTCCTTTCTGGCTTCGGTATTATTTGATTCTGGTGCATCGCATTCATTTATGTCTGCACGATTCGCGACACGGATAGGATTGGAGTCCAAGTCATTATCAGTGAGGCTCAATATACTTACTGGTAATGGCCTTGTGGGAGTAGATCGTGTGTTTTCCTCGTATCGGATCGTAATTAGCGGTAGGGAGTTCCCCGCTAGATTCATAGAGTTTCCTATGGCAGACTATGATGTAGTCCTAGGCATAGATTGGTTGAGGAACCAGTATGCTAGGATAGACTGCCATATTGGCAGAGTTGTCTTTAGTATCCCCGGCGAGCCAGAGTTTTCGTTTTCCAGAGGAGCAGTGGAGCCATCTTCTCCAGTGTTGCAGATGGCAGTAGCAGCAGTGCAGTTACCCCGGATAGTTGAAGAGTTTCCAGATGTCTTTCCAGAGGAGCTTCCAGGGATGCCGCCAGAGCGAGAGATTGAGTTCACTATAGACTTGATTCCCGGGACATCACCAGTATCAGAGCGAGTCTACAGGATGGCGCCTTCAGAGTTGGAGATTTTATACAAGATGATTGAAGAACTCAGGACCAAGGGATTCATCCGTGCAAGTGGATCACCTTGGGGAGCCCCGATACTTCTTGTGAAAAAGAAGGATGGTACGTCCAGGCTATGTGTTGATTATCGTATCTTGAATTCGGTGACAATCAAGAACAGATACCCTCTTCCGAGGATAGATGACTTTTTTGATCAGCTCAGAGGGGCTTCAGTGTTCTCGAAGATCGACTTGCGGTCGGGATACCACCAGATCAGAGTCAGAGAGCAGGACATCCCGAAGACAGCATTCAGATCGAGGTATGGACATTAGGAGTTCCTTGTTATGCCCTTTGGAGCGACCAATGCGCCGGCCGTATTCATGGACCTCAAGAATCGCATTTTCATGCCTTACTTGGACCAATTTGTGATCGTGTTCCTAGATGACATCCTGGTGTACAGCAAGAGTGAAGCAGAGCATGAGCAGCATCTCAGAGTCGTCCTTCAGACGCTTAGAGAGCATCAGTTGTACGCCAAGTTCAGTAAGTGCGAGTTCTGGCTCGATCGTATTTCGTACTTGGGTCACATCATTACCCGAGGAGGAGTGGAAGTGGATCCCCAGAAGATTGTGGCTATCGAGTCATGGCCGGTACCCAGCTCAATGGCAGAGGTTCGCAGCTTCCTTGGATTGGCCGGCTACTACCGGCGGTTCGTTTCAGATTTCATAAGGATTTCAGCGCCGATGACCCAGTTGACCCGCAAGGATGTGCCATTTGTTTGGACAGCAGAGTGTCAGGAATCATTTGAGAAGTTGAAGCGAGGTTTGATAATGGCTCCCATTCTCACCCTTCCAGATGGGACCGGAGGATTCACAGTTTATTGCGACGCTTCAGGCAGAGGATTGGGGTATTTCTTGATGCAGCATGGGAAGGTAATATCTTATGCGTCACGTCAACTACGTGATCATGAGAAGAATTACCCGACCCATGACTTGAAATTGGCGGCGGTAGTGTTTACTTTGAAGTTGTGGAGACACTACTTGTACGGAGATAGAGTGGAGATCTTTACTGATCATAAGAGCCTGAAGTATGTTTTCACCCAGAAGGACCTTAATATACGGCAGAGAAGATGGCTCGAGCTACTAGTGGACTATGATGTAGATTTGTAGTATCATCCCGGGAAGGCCAACGTTGTAGCAGATGCATTGAGCAGGTGAGCCGGAGTTTATCTCCTGACGGCGCAACCAGAATTATTGGCAGATCTTCAGAAGATGGGAATTGAAGTGGTTCTTCCAACCAGCGTGGCATTGATGGCCAGCCTACTGGTTCAGTCCAGCATAGTTGAGAGAATCCGAGTGGCGCGGTCAACAGATTCCAAGATCCAGCGACTCAGAGCAGAGTGTGAAGCAGGAAGAAGGCCAGAGTTATGTATCCATGAAGACGGTACACTTCGACACGGCACTCGTCTTTGTGTACCCAGTGGAGATATCAGACAAGAAGTCATGGCAGAAGCCCACAGTTCGCAATATTCGATTCATCCGGGTGGTACGAAGATGTACCGTGATATTCGTCAGCACTTCTGGTGGAATGGCATGAAGAGGAAGATAGCCCGGTTTGTCTCTCGGTATTTGGTTTGCCAACAGGTTAATGCTGAACATCAGAGGCCCGCTGGACTTCTTCAACCCTTACCGATCCCAGAATGGAAATAGGAACATATAACCATGGATTTCGTGACCGGATTGCCCATATCTCCGGCCGGCAGAGATACTATTTGGGTAATTATGGACAGGCTTATCAAGGTGGCACACTTTCTTCCATTCAGAGTTGGACAGTCGACGGTGCAGTTAGCAGAGATGTATCTCAGGCAGATCTTCAGGCTTCATGGTGTGCCCGTCAGTATCACCTCGGACAGGGATTCGAGATTCACATCACACTTTTGGCGCAGCTTGCAGAAGAGTTTGGGGACTCGCCTTCAATTCAGCTCAGCTTATCACCCGCAGACGGATGGACAATCAGAGCGCACAATCCAGACTCTTGAAGATATATTGAGATCCTGTACCCTTGACTTCGGTGGTTCGTGGGAGAATCATCTATACCTGGTAGAATTCTCGTACAACAACAGTTATCAGGCCAGTATCCAGATGGCACCGTTCGAGGCTTTTTATGGCAGGAACTGCAGATCCCCGCTAGCGTGGGACGATGTCGGAGAGCGGCAGATGCTCAGACCCGAGTTGATTTCCCAGACAGTTGAAGTGGTCAGGAAGGTCAGAGATCACCTCCGAGTTGCCCAGGACCGCCAGCGCCATTGGGCCGATGCTCATCGGCGTCCCTTAGAATTTGCTGTCGGCGACCATGCATTCCTTAGGATCTCGCCTAACCGCGGCGTCATTCGCTTTGGCATGCGGGAAAAGCTTAGTCCTAGGTATATAGGGTCGTTCGATATTCTAGAGCGAGTAGGAGATGTATCCTATCGTCTCGCTCTTCCGCCGTCGCTAAGTGAGTTACATGATGTATTCCATGTGTCCCAATTACGACGGTATATTCCGGACCCGAGCCACATCCTAGACCATTCGGAATTGGTTGTTGGTACCAACCTTTCGTATGAGGAGAGGCCCGTGTCTATTTTGGATCGGAGGAAAAAGATACTCAAGAACAAGACTATTAAATTAGTCCGTGTTGCTTGGGGTCATCACTCTCTGGGTGAGTCAACGTGGGAGTGTGAGGACGACATCCGATCACGATATCCCTACCTATTTGACTCGTGAGGTATAATATCTTTCTTATGCCTTATATTTTCCCTTCCTTGCTTGCATTGTATGATTGTATGATTGGACTGCTTAGTGTAGCTTGCCAGTGCTTAGTGTAGCTTGTCGTGGCAATCTCTAGCTCCTTGATTAAATTTTGAGGACGAAATTCCTTTAAGGTGGGTAGAGTTGTCACCCTCATTTCCCGTATTTCCCGTATTTCGTATTTATACTCGTATCTGGATTTTTGGTATATATTATTATTTTTCTCAACTTATGGGATTTCGGTATTTCCCGTATTTTGGGTTTTGGCATGGCTCGACTTTATTTGGATTGGTTCGGTTTTATGTGAGTTGGATCACCTTAACCTATGCTACCCCTCAACCCACCACAACTCACCCTCTTTATAACCCCCACCTACCACTCTCTCTCCTCATAACTTCCACTATTAGTTTCCTTCTTCTTCTTCCTCTCCTTCCTCCACAACTCTCCTAATCCTAGGCAAGTACACCTTGCCACTTCATGAGAGCCCTATTTTCTTGGTTCGTTTGCTAGATTAGGATATGGTGATCAACATTAGAACTTGGTATTTTGTGATTTGAAGTCTCCTTTGCTCTAGATCTAAGTTATTTCTATTTTCGGATTTTGCATGGTTTGATCTCTTTAAGTTGGATTTTCATGGGTTTTGGTGTTTCCAAGTGGAAGGGCATTCAATTCTACCCAAATTGGAACTTTGGAAATCCGGATTTGGAGTTCGGATGGCCAAGTTATGAATTTTGAAGCTTGGGTTCAGCCATGGTGTTCTTGCTGTTTGGAGAAGACAGTGAGCAGTGTGCAGAGCTATTTAGCTTACGCACCCTGAGCTACGCGCGCTCTTTAGCGCTGCGTATGTAGGCTTGAGTACGCTTCCTGTTGGAAGCGTGTCTCCTTGAGTGTGCGTGACTTTCACGTACACTGCTTCCTTGAGCGTGCGTGACTTTTCACGTACGCAACTCTTTCAGCGTGCGTGAATTTTCACGTACGCAGCTCCCTTGAGCGTGCGTGACTTTTCACCTACGCTGCTCCCTTGAGCGTGCGTGACTTTTCACCTACGCTGCTCTGTAGCGTGCGTGACTTTTCACCTACGCTGCTCCTTGTAGCGTGCGTGACTTTTCACCTTCGCTGCTCCCTTAGCGTGCGTGACTTTTCACCTATGCTGCTCCCTGTAGCGTGCGTGACTTTTCACCTTCGCTGCTCCCTCAGCGTGCGTGACTTTTCACCTATGCTGCTCCCTGTAGCGTGCGTGACTTTTTACCTTCGCTGCTCCCTCAGCGTGCGTGACTTTCACCTACGCTGCTCCCTCAGCGTGCGTGACTTTTCACCTACGCTGCTCTCTGTAGCGTGCGTGACTTTTCACCTACGCTGCTCCCTGTAGCGTGCGTGACTTTCCACCTACGCTGCTCTCTGGCGTGCGTGACTTTTCACGTACGCAGCTCTTTCAGCGTGCGTGACTTTTCGTACGCTGCTCTCCTGACCCCTTGCTTAACCTATTGACCCTTGGAGTTTTGGTTTTATTTCTCTAAGCTTGGCTTTTCTATAGCCCTGATTATTGATATTTTATTAGATATTTTACGCCTTTTGTCATGAACTTGATTTTACTTAATATGTTTGGAATGACTATTGTACATGGCATGGTATGACAAGGAACTATCATAACACGACAGTGACCCGTAGTGGTGCACTCCTGGCATGACCAACCTGACATGATAGTGGCCCGTCGTGGCGCACTCCTGACAAGTACCCTGACATGATTTATTTTAATGCTGTTACTTGACTTGTCTTAACACCGTAGGTAGTTCTTTCTGGCTTGCTTGTTAAATCTACTTGTCCAGTCTCGCATCATGTCTAGGATGGGACTCCTGAGTACCACGGTCAGGAGTACCTACTAAAATGGATTAAGGTTAATAACTAAAATAATACAATAGTCATGAAGAGATGACACAGCTACAGGCAATCCCGTTACCTGGGCGCTCTTGGGATCTGTGGCCTGCCGTCGAGTAGGGCACATTTCCAGCACACCGTCGCGTGTTGCACCCTCTAAGTCACCTAAGGGTACATTTGTCTTCCGGGCAATGTACCCACCTGAATTCAATCCCTAATTTTCGACCTGGGTAACATGGATGGTCTGCAGGGCTTGTGGTTGTGGAACAATCTCACTGCATCTTGCTAGTAATTAGGCCTGTGATAACCCTAGTTAGTTAAAGTAGTAAGCCGTAGTATCTGCTTGGCCGTGATTGATTGAATGAGGTATAACCAGTTTAACCATGTCTTGATCCAGTACAAGATTGCTCCCGGTCTTGATTTCTTGCATTATTATCTTGTCGATAAATGGTGGGAAGCCAAGTTCTGTTCAGATGAAGGGTTACAACCCCGGTCCTTGTTTGGTTTACGGGTTGTAACCTGGCTATCGGAATAGTTCCATGGTTATCTCTTCGTATATCATCCTGACATGTTTTCGTAAATTCTAGTTTTAATATTAGATTTTCTTGTGCTAATTGCTGGCTTTTGTTCTTATTTCGTGGCCCCCTTGTGGCACTTGCTCTTTCTCGGGTTGACCCAGCTGGTTTTGTGTGGCCAGATTTCGGAGCAGCTCTCGAGGATCTACCAAGCTTCCAGCCCAATGGTGGCGACTAGAAGGAACCCGGGCTACGAGTGGGTTTTCTATTTTGTTTCGCTCACTCTATTGTAATGTTATTCTTTTGAGGCGTTTAGCCGACGAGCACCTGTTAGCTCGATGCACTTTTACTTACCGTCTGCCTACGGGCTGTAAACATGATTAACAAATCCTAGGGTTGATCATGTATGACTTAACTCTTGCTAGTCCTCGCATTTTGTACGACTAGCTTCATGATCAGCTGAATATGTAATATTTGGGACGCCTTATTATTGTATATTTAATGATCATACATCTTGCGACCTTACTTACTTGCTTGCGATTGAGACATTAGGCTTGTTCATGACCATAAGAGACTGTTGGCTTGTAGTAAACCCTCATATTTCTAGACAGCCGTGACCGTATATCGAGGTGGTTTCCATTTCAATATACGTAGCTGGCTGTGTCTGCCCCCCCTCTCCAGTATTCTGGTTCTGGGGTGTGACATCTGCATCGACTTACGCAATCTGAACGAGGCGTGTCCCAAAGATGAGTTCCCCCTCCCTATCACAGACATCATGATTGACAATACCTGCGGCTTCGAACGTATGTCGTTCATGGATGGTTTCTCGGGGTATAACCAAATCAAGATGTCTCCGGACGATGAAAAACATATATCATTCCAAACACCAATAGGCACGTTCTGCTACACAGTCATGCCTTTCGGTTTAAAGAACGCTGGCGCCACATATCAAAGAGCCATGAGTATCATCTTCAGGGACCACTTGCGCAAGACCGTGGAGTACTATGTTGATGACATCGCCGTCAAGAGTCGCTATAAGGGAGATCATCTGCAGGATCTGAGGACGGTATTCGACCTCATGCGGGCACACAACTTAAAAATGAATCCTACCAAATCCTTCTTGGGTGTATCCAGTGGAAAATTCCTGGGTTTTATCATTACCGCCTAGGGAATCCATATAGATCCGGAGAAGACAAAGGCAATCATGGAGATGAGTCCCCCGAGGAATCTCCGAGAACTCCGAGGCCTTCAAGGGAGGTTAGCTTACATCAGGAGGTTCATTTCCAACCTCTCCGGGCGATGTCAGCCATTCACACATCTCATGAAGAAGGGCGTCTCATTCGTATGGGATGAAGAATGCCAGCGTGCCTTCGACAGCATCAAAGAATATTTGTCAAATCCTCCAGTCCTGGTGGCCCCGGTTGCTGGAAAACCATTCCTGCTCTATGTACGAGCAATGGAGCATTCCCTCGGCGCATTGCTAGCACAAAACAACGATGTAGGCCATGAGCAAGCTATATATTACCTCAGCCGAATGATGATCGGGCCAGAGCACCGATATACCGCCGTGGAGAAGGAATGCCTCGCCCTGGTGTTCGCCATTCAAAAGATGCGACACTATGTCACGGGGCAAACCATACATGTGATATCATGAGTCAACCCCCTCAGGGTCCTCATGACGAAACCAGGGGCACTCAGCTCTCGCCTCGCTACATGGGCAATACTACTATCCCCCTACCATATGATCTTCGTCCTGCAAAAGGCTGTTAAAGGTCAAGCTCTGGCAGACTTTTTAGCAGCCCACCCAGGCTTGGAGTCGGCCAGAATATATGAAGAAATCCCAGATGAGACCACCGACTCGCATGCAGCCTCTCACGATGATATATGGCGAATGTTCTTCGACGGTGCTTCAAGGACCGGACCCAAGGGCAACATTGTCGTCGGAGTCAGGGTGGTGCTGGTTTCTCCTTCCGAACTGGTGATAAATCGTGCTTACTCCCTCACAGAACCCTGCTCTAACAATGTGGCCGAGTACAACGCTTTAGTCATTGGCCTCCAACTTGCAAGAGAGCTGGGGGTAGAATATCTTGAAGCATAGGGCGATTCACAGTTAATCATCAATCAGATCTGGGGTTCGTACGAAGTCCGCCATGAAGACATGATCCCCTATCACCAAATAAAGATCAACATCATCTCGTTATTTGAAGGGTTCTTCATCGAACACGTCCCCAGACTCCAAAATATCGAGGCCGATGTCACGACCCGCACCCGGTTATCGGACGCGAGAGCGTGAGCAAGCCAGCTACGTATCGAGCGGACTCCAGCCCGATTCTAGTACGTATAAGCTGTCAGGTCATGGGTATCATGTCTAATCTAAATTATATCTCAATCCATAAGAATCAAATAAACAAGAATGAACAATTATGGGTCATGGTCTGCAGCCCATTAACATATTGTCCGATTAGACTCTAAGAATATTATGAGTCTATAAAGCTATGCTGATAAGCAGAATATATCATAAAAAGCACGAGGAGATAGTAAATCAATATCACTAACAAAATACCTGAATCATGCAGATGAAGTCGACTACCACATGCTCAGCTAACTAACTCCGTGCAATCAGCTACCTGAAGAGATCATCAGGTCCTCAGAGGACTAGCAAGATACATAAAACATGCCTACTAATATGACAGTAAATAACAGGTGTGGAGAATAAGAACACTGCAAGAAGAACATCTAAGGACGACAAGTCGTGAGGAAATGTAATACTAGACTTGGCTACCAATCAATCGATTAACCTCTATAGCTTGTAGTACAATGCAAGATACTCCCAATCTATAGTAGATTTTGACTGTAATACAATGCAAGATAATCCCAGTCAAGATTAGCCAATTCTAGTATCGATCTCCTCTCCTAAGGATACAAAGTCAAGTAGACTCCTATAAATCGTAGTACAATGCAAGATACTCCCAATTTATAGTGTCGTAAGTCAAGTCAATCAATCAATCAATATATGCTATAGGTCGTAGTATAATGTAAGATACTCCCAATCCATGGCATGTCTCAAGTCAAGTCAATCAAGATAAAGAATCAGCTATAGATCGTAGTACAATATAAGATACTTCCAAGCTATAGTATGTTTCTACTGTAGTACAATGCAAGATACTCCCAGCCAAGAATGATCAAGGACAGATATAGAAACTGACAACTCAATCACAAGAAAAGGGTAACACAAAGAGACCAATATTCTAGCAAAGTCAAACAACCTATACGTGCACGTAATCTAGAACAAGTAAAGCAATCAAGGACGAATCAATCACAATATGTAATCATGTGGCAATATGAAAAGGAATACAATAAAGGGAGAGAAACCATGTAAATACTGTATATGTTCGGCAAGGTATACTTGCCTGGAGGTCGCACGGAGAACCAACAATGTATCGCCAATCAACAAGTCAGAAAGTCCAAGTCATCACAACTGTCTCCAAAAGCTGAAATAAACGTTACCAACATTCTCAGAATAGTCAAATTAGCTAAGATTGCCTGTCCTTAAGTCCAATTCTGGACACAGGGGCAAAACGGTAATTTCGGGCAAAAATGATGTCCGTCGTTGGACCCGTTTTGCACCGAAAAGTGTGCCAGAGTCAACGATCTCTAAAGTCGTCAAACTATATGTCTACGGATCCGGTTTTCCGATACGAACCCAACCGTATGTCCAAAGTTGGATTTCGGCGGGCCGTGCACAAAATTGTCCGTTGAGTGGGACCGTGGTGCCCGCAAAACGACGTCGGATTCAACTGTCTCAGAATTGGACCAAACTTGGCATACAGGACCAGAAAAACGATACGGTCCTGATGGTGCAAGTTTTGTCTCGATCTGACGAGCGTGCACAAAGTAATTGGAGAATTTGCAAAGTGCACGATACGGTGAATTTCGACGGATACGCATCAAATTAGTCGCGCACACGCGACTAATTTGAATTCCGTCAAAGCCCACACGACCACGAAGCCGTTACGCAGCTTTCGACGCCTTCGATTCGTGACCACGTCGCCCGGAATGGCGGGACGCACGTCGTGTGGATGGATTTTTCTGGTTTTCTAAACTGTTTTAAGCGGGTTTTTATTGATTTTCAAATCAGTATTTCTTGATGTATACTCGATGAAATTAAAAACCGTAAAAAGTGTTTTGAATCTGTATGGGCTGACTAAAAACTCATTCAAAAAGATTTCTAAGTATTGCTACGGTTTGGCAGACATCTGCCTTCCAAATTGGGGTCCAGAACGGTTTTAATATTCTGTTCTGTGTTGGTTTTTCCCAAAGTTTCAGGAATTTATATAATTTCTCTAGGGCAAACCAAACCATTCCAGTTGAAGGGATGGATAGAGGGTTACGTGGTGTATCCATGCAAAAATCGGTTCATGAAACAAATTGATGAGGGTGGAGAATTTATACCCGAAATAAGGGTGATCGTACCACTGGTACTGTTCTTCTGTGTGCTGATCACAGCGCCTGCGCGCGGTCCGCACGCCCTCCGGCGGCCGGCGGCGACCCAAAGCGGCGCGCGCACGCGCGGGGTGCACCCTGGTAGTCGCACAGGGATGGGTCGGCACGGCGAGGAGTAGGTGCTAGGGTTTCGATAATTTCGATCTCCTATCTTCGTTCGATCATATATGCGTATATATGTGTCTTTCTTAACAGAGCCGATAGCCTGGGTTCTAAGGTTTGGTTAATGAAGAGTTGGGCTCGGTTTCAGCCAGGGGTAGCTGGGCTTCCTCAACTGCTTGGGCTTGGGGGTTTTGGGTCTCAGCTCGGTTTGGAAAAACTTAGGATAGGTTTGGGAACTGTTACTGTGGGTCGGGTATGAGCCATTGGGTTGGGCTTTTGGCCAGTAGATTAGGCTTTTAAATTCAAACTGCTCATCAATCTCGAAATAGGGTATACAAGACCCCATTGGACTGGATGGGCTTTGGGTCTTGGGCTCTCTATTTTACTTCCCTTTTTTCTTGTTTTAGCAATCTATATACATACAATATATACATACAATATATATACAATACATATACAATATATATACGATATATATACGACGGCTATATATACACCCTATAATATGCATTTATATATATACAAACATACATGTATATTATTTATATATAAATACACGTATACAATATTTATACATACATACACTTATATAATATAAATATATATATATATATATATGTACACATTCACACATATATATATAATCTATATTTTTATATATACGTACACATACACATATATACGTTATACATCTCTATATATATATATATATATATATATATATATATATATATATATATATATATATATATATATATATATATATACTTATTTTATATTTAACAATAAAAGTCCCTATATATATATACATATCATTATAATAAATGATTTAATAAATACAATTGCCAATTCCTAAATATATACAAAATAATTGTATTTACCAAACATGTTTACAAGGTCGTGTTTGGTCCCACTACATGCCTACATGGACTTGGATTCGGTTCGGGCCCAGTTCGGGCTAACTTGGTTCAACCGGGTTCCAGCAAAATCCATAAATCTAATAATAATTAAGAAATCTTATTTATAATGGTCATGCTGCAACTTGGCCTGGTTTTCCTAGTTAGGACACACCGATGGCTGGGCACTCCCCTACCATGGCTAAACACTAGTTAAAGCACGCTACTGCACTATCCGTTCCATGATTCCTAGCCGTCTTGTACTTCAAAATTCAACCATGATTTAAAATCATCTACCGTAATAATTAACTAAATAATTATTTATAATATTCTAAAATCACAATTTAAATCAAATAAATAATAAAAAATATTTTGAAAATTTTCGGAAAGGAGGCTACAAATCTACCCACCTTAAAAATAATTTCGTCCTCGAAATTCAAATTCATAACTATTTCTTAAAATTCAAAGTCTGGTATTCCCTTAATCTCCTCAAATTTAATTTCTAAAAAATATTTATGGCCTTCTCTAATCATTTGGTATTTACGAAATCTCGAGGACTTCTACCCACCTTCGGTCACACTACTCCCTTGAAACACAGGTCACTAAATTCTTATAGTCTTCTAACTAGTTGCTAACAAGTCTACCGATAGATATCTAGGGCTTGTGGCATCTATACTCTCTAATATCTATAAACAATCAAAACTCAATAATCATGCAATATTATAATATAATTTAAGAATTCCTAATGATTTCTAAACAGCACGATCATTCGTCACCCCGAGATAGAAAGCGACGAGAATCAATGAAACGGAAAGCAAGGAAGTATAATCGAGGGCAAAGTATAAAATTTTCAAGGACGTAGAAAATTTCTAGGAGAATTTTCAAGGCAGAGTGGATTGAGATTTCTAAGGGTTTAATCCATTGTGCAGGCTCGTACCGGTACAGTTACGTAACCGATACGATATGCTCAGACCTTGCCGCTTCCCTAGCAGTGCCGAACCATATTCATCATTTGGTGGACGTGATAGGCCATGAACTGGTCTGTCCCAAGAACAACGTTCAATTCTTGGCGAGTTATTCCGCTCAGACGATCCACGAAGTACCAGACTGGAGACAACCATTCATTGACTTTGTAGTCTACGACATTCTGCTGGAGGACCCAAAGGAAGCCACCTTTATCAGAAGGTGTTCTCTCAGATTCTTCTACGATACAGATACGAAAATGCTGTATCGTCGATCCTACGATGGATTATTGCTTCAATGTCTGTCAAACGCAGAAGCCAAAGAAGCCGTACGTGAAGCTCATGACGGTGTCTGCGGGGCCCATCAGCCTGGCCCAAAATTGTAAGACCGTCTTCGCCGAATGGGCTACAACTGGCCCACGATGGTAGCAGATACGATAGACTATGCAATAAAGTGCAAAGCCTGCCATGTCCACGCAGACTACATCCACCAGCCATCCGAATTTCTACATCCGACAGTGGCATCCTGGCCATTCGAAGCATGGGGAATGGATATCATCGGTCCGATCACTCCGCCTTCTTTCCGAGGACATCGCTTCATACTCGCAATCACAGATTACTTCTCAAAATGGGCGGAAGCTGTTCCGCTTGCAGAAGTAAAGACTTCAAACGTGGTCAGCTTCCTCAAGTATCACGTCATCTATCGCTTTGGACTGTCCCGAAGGATCATCCACGATAATGGTCCGCAGTTCGCAAGCCACGCCTTCTATCGATTCTGCAACAAACATCGAATTTAGAATATTGCTTCGACGCTATACAATCCGGCAGCGAATGGGTTGGCAGAAGCATTCAACAAAACCATCATCAAGTTGCTCAAAAAGTTCGTATCATCAAAAAAATACGATTGGAACGAGAAGCTTGGTGAATGCTTATGGGCGTACCGTACTACAGTCCGAATGGCCACTGGGAACACACCATTCTCCCTGGTGTACGAGAGTGAGGCAGTTCTCCCATTGGAGACTCAAATACCCTCGCTCTGCGTCGCTCTCACTTACCAATTGACGACGGACGATAACTACCGTCGCCGGCTACAAGAGTTGGAGGCCTTAGATAAAAAGCGCCTCTTGGCTCAGCAACGAATCGAGCTATACCAAGCACGCATTTCTGGAGCCTCCAATAAGAAGGTTAGAATCAGAACATTCCAAGTGGGCGATCTCGTTCTGGCAGTTCGGAGGCCGATGGTTATGACTCACAAAATAGCCGAAAAATTCCAGCCAAAGTGGGAAGGGCCATTTATCATTGAGGCTGTATTCTCCAATGGTGCTTACCGCCTCGCAAAACAAAACGGAGACTTGCTCATATTGCCCGTCAACGGCAAGTTCCTGAAGAAATATTATGTCTAATAGACATTCTCCAAAATCCCAGAGTATTGAGTTATGTACCCTCCGGTACCGCTGAACTCACATTCTCCAAATCCCAGATTATTGAGTTATGTACCCTCCGGTACCGCTGAACTCACATTCTCCAAATCCCAGATTATTGAGTTATGTACCCACCGGTACCGCTGAACTCACATTCATAAAATCCCAGATTGCTGAGTTATGTACCCTCCAGTACCGCTGAACTCACATTCTTCCTAATATCCTAGATTGCTGAGTTATGTACCCGCAGGTGCCTCTGAACTTACATTTCGGTCACTCTTTTAGGTAGTAAGTCATGTATAACCATACCTCTGAACTTATTCTTCTGAAAGAGCTTCTCCCTCATGATCCACTACCCGCACTCTCAGTGCACAAAAAGGGTAACAGATCCACAAAATTTTCAAAACGACCACGTCGATGTTACCTCTGAGTCGTCTCACTTCCGCCAAAAAACAAATCACCCCTCTACATAGAACGTCCATGTCCTCATTACCTCTGAGTCGTTCTATGTACCCCTTCATGGAGCCCACTCCTACCACGTCCTTATTACCTCTGAGTAGGAAGGCTCCATCGAAGAAACCTTCATGCTTGCCATGTCCTCATTACCTCTGAGTAAGTATGCTGGTTCCCTTCCAACTTATTATCCGGGTCCAGAACCAGGGTACGCCAAGGATAATAGGTCCACAAAAAGTCTGCCATTGGGACAACTATTACAAGCAAAGAACAGAGCAAATGTATTTTGTTCAAAATCAGTTACATTCACAAGACTACATTTCATGAGCAAGCCAGAAAAGTTCTCTATTATTTCATTCAGACAAGAAGGAAAAAGATTACATTGATGTCCAAAAGAAGCAAAACACAAACTGCTGCTAAAGACAGACATGAATATCAAGACAAAAGACGGACATTTGTGAGTGCCCACGAATCTTAGTTGCGGGGCCGCATATACCAATCCCTCAAACATTTTGCATATGAAGGATGTACTTGAGCAAAATCCTCATCCGAAGTAGGAAGGTCAGGACTCCCAGTACTACCGCCGTCAGACCGGGGCTCCTCCTTTACAGCAATGGGTACCAGCTCTCCTTTCTGTTCCTCCATTTTTGGTATTACCTCATCTTTAACAAGCGATGACTCTTCTTTGAAAGGGTGCAGCAGCTCTTCCTTCACAATGATCTCAGCCTTCGGCAGGGTTACTGTAAGAATCAAAGATAAAAAGAAACAAAGTTAGGAGATGGTCATAGCCTCATGCGGCCCAATTCAAACGAACTTATGCGGTCTTTTTTGAGAGGAACTCATGCGGCTCTGTTCGAAGGGTCATCCTGCGGTCCAGTTTGTGAAGCGCCTAAGCGGCCGCTAGACAACTCCTATGCGGCTCAGACATGGGATATACCCCATGCGGCTCGAACATGGGACGCACATGTGGCTCATACAAATTTAACAGAGCCGACGAGAATGAGGAACGCATTAAAGGCTTGTGCATGCAACAGAGACGTCCTTTTTTAAAAGATACAATCTGCCCCAAACCCTTACCAGCAATGGGGGGTGAACGTCGGGATGGACTTCAGGCACCGGGGCTGACGAAGAAGCTACACCCTTTCCCTTCGTAGAGGCTGTGGAAGCTTTGGGGGCCATTGGTGATGATGATCGAATAAGGAAGAACATCAGCTTAGGGCAAGGGAGAAGGAAGACAAAAGAAAGCAAAGGAGTCTCTCTATCCTAACAGCACCCTATTTATAGGCCGACAAAGGAGGGGGCACGTGGACCGATAAACCGCTTCAGGTCGTGTGCTGCAGGCAAAACCGACTCCTCGGATTTCGCCCCCTCTCTCATAAAGAAGATTCATCAAAGCACGAAATCCAAATATTTAATGAACCGACTCTTGGGATTCCCCCAAAAGACGGCTCAAATCAAGAGCAATCAATGACGCCTACGTGGCAGAGAGGAGAGTATGCGGCCAGGTCAGTTCATGCGGCCAGAACAATCCATGCGGCCAGGAAGTCCATGAGGCCAGGGAGTCCTATGCGGCCAGAAAAACATCCTATGAACATAGCCATGTTTCTTACTTAAAGTATTTTAATTTTGCAAATTGAAAACTTTGAAGGGGTCTTGTAGAAGCATGGAAAAGAACAAAGAATAGCCTATGCGGCTCCAACAGAAGGATCCCCACGCGGCTCAGAAAATCTATTAAATGTCCATGCGGCTCAAAGCCCTTTAGAGCCTCATGCGGCTCGGATAGCTCCATACGGCTCAGAAAGGAGCCACGTGGCCCTCAACAGTCTCCTCTACAAATGGCTATGAACCAAATTACCGTATTTAATGCCCTGATGGCTGACAGCCTTGACAAAGTGACAGACCTGACATAAAGTCGAAATAAAGACTCTGACATGATGGTATGTGCCTAGGGAAACGAAAAAAATCTTTTTCTACAACCGCCACAATCTACCAAATTCTAAAGCTTCCCATGCGGCCAGTGTTCTCATGCGGCTCAGATCATGGGGGCCGTCTTCATGCGGCTCACGTCCTGAGAAGCCACCCTATGCGGCCAGTATCCTCATGCGGCTCGGATCGTGGGGGCCGTCTTCATGCGGCTCACGTCCTGAGAAGCCACCCTATGCGGTCATTATTCTCATACGGCTCGGATAATAGGGACCATCTCCATGCGGCTCAAATGCTGAGATGCCACACTTATACAGCCTTAAACACGTGGCCAGGTTTAGGCGGCTCAGCGGAAAACTACTCTCATGCGGCTCAGATTTCATAGGCCATACTCATGCGGCTGCCACTCTCATGTAGCTCTGTCAAGACACTCTGTTCCTGTAGCCCGCGGTTAAGACACGTGGGAGAAGATCAGTTTTCCCCACGTTCCTATAGCTCGCAACATGGTGATAGTAGGACACGCGGCACCAAATCAATCAAGATTTATTCAGATCAGGTCAGATTTATTGCAATCAAGTGGAGTGAACACGTGGCAGGAGAGCCGAACTGACGACTGCATATCACAAAGATTTTTGGTAATCAATATCAATTGCCCACAGAGATTTGATGCAATCCAGATTAATTGTCTAGATTTGCTACAATCAGAATTAATGGCCCAGATTAATTGATCCTTAACCGCCGACTTCTCAAGGAGGCAATCATTGGCAAACCCTAATGATCACACCCCATTCCAATAAATAGCAAGGTGCCATTCCCTTGCAAGAGAGCGGACAAAAAGAGAGAGAGAGCACTAGAGAGACATCCAGAGATCTAGCAACCAAAGGTGCAAGGGAGTCTCCCCACACGTCCAAGAGCATTTCTTCACCAGAGCCAAGGCTACGTCCGATCGTCCAAAGAGTAAGACAGAGCTGCCGTCACTTTCCCGAGCCTCTACCGTCACCCCCCAGAAAAAATAAATAATTGTACTTAGATTGTTGTACCTAGGTTTTTGTCCCTAGGCTTTCTTTGTACGAGCGATTTTGTATTGTGAGTTTAAGTTCAGTCCTCCTATATAAATTGTTCTGTACTTTCACAATCAATGGCAAACAAAGACTAGGCTAAGCAAAATAATCCTAACTACGGTCCACCGAATAAATGCCAAAAATCTCGTATACGTATACGAAAATACGTATAACGGAAAACGGGAATGACACCCCCAGTGGGATACCCTTTACACAAATACGGTATTTGGCTCTCTAACACAAGCGCCACAGATACCACAAGCAAAGGGTGGAGTGAATGTACTCTGCTTATTCAGTTACATTCACGTTTCGTGAGTAAAACAGAAGGTTCTTCATCTGGATAAAAAGTAAAAGGTTACATTAATGTCCAAAAGAAGGGAGAATTCGCTTGATCAGCTTGGTAGCACTATGCTTTCGTCGAAAAGTGGTTTTGTGGCCCACGAAGGAGGTCATATTTTACTGCTGAGCAAGCAAACAAGGCTGTTGAACCTTCGAGAAGCTACACGGAGGAGGGCAAATATAGCATGCTAAAATATCTACAAATGATGTTCTCCTCGCCTCCATATGGCGGACATCGTGGGCCTATTTTTTCAAGAGACCATACCTTCAAAACAACATCCCTAGTGTTGTTGTTGCCTACTTGAAGAACCGTGAAAGCAGAACTTTCACGGTAATGCCCGACTATCGCCCGACTCTTCGATGTGTAAAGGTTCTTCCTACCATCTGAGAAAAACCCTTCCAAAACACGAAGAGTCCTGAGCTCTCTGATGTGGGTGTCAAGTGTCGCGTCTTCACCATGTCCAGAATCATCGATACCAGTCCTGAAGAAATTTGCCAGCCAGATCCCTATAGAATACGAAAAGGGGGCAGAAAGACAGTCAAACTCAGAAGATCACAGGAAAAACTAAGTTCTGAAGAGCTTTCATGCGCCCAAAAGGCTATGCGCCCAAAAGGATATGCGTCCAATACAAAGACATGTGGGCGCATAACACACAGACAATGAGTAGGCGCATAATGTGCCACAGCTTAAAGGGCGCATAACATCGCAACACTTGGGCGCATAATGCACCACAGTGTTGGCGTATGACGTCTGCGAGCGCATAGTAATGCCCACAGAAGTATGTTGTCCTAGACGCAAGTGCCCGGGCAGAAAAGAAGTCCGAGCGTCACAAATTAACGCTCGAGACTTTATTTTTTGAAACATGATTTCACCCAAAATTGGGTCCTGGACCATCGAGGACTCTACCGTAGGAGGAGAGCCACCCGATGCAGCCTCCTTGCCCTTTGCGGATCTCTTGGCAGCCTTGGGAGGCATGATTCTCAAAGAAAGAAGACGAAGAGTTTTTAGAAAAATTCAAAGAGAAAGGAATAATAAATTTTCTCTCTCCCCAAGGTCTATTTATAGGCACGGTGTAACGGCCCAAATGTTGCACCTCGTGCCGAGGCCCAGTTGCATAACCTTTTCGCGGACCAAGGTTATGTGGGAAGCTTCCAGAACATTTTAGAAGATGGCGGAAGGCTCTAGAAGATTGTGGATCTCTCCGGAAGGCCCAAGATCGTTCTAGGAGGCCCAAGAAGCTTCTGGAAGGCCCTTGAAGTTTCCTTTTATATTGCTAGGGAATAAACCTGGAATATGCCATTCCAGTTATGGTAGAAAGTAATAATCCTTGGATTATTCCTTCCAGGACTTTCCTTGTATTGCTCTATGAGCACTTATAAAAGGGGGAGGCTCTCATTTGTTCCTCACCACCTAAAAATTGTAAGCATTCTCCAAGTTAATAAAGAGATCCTTACGAGTCCATCTTTGCTCCACTATTCTAGTTTTCTTAGCGATCTAGCTAAGTCGGGTTGGAAAGGCTTGCACGAGTCTTTGAAGAGAAAGACAGTGCACCACACGGGACGAAGTGCTAGCAAAAACACTAAGTCCGTGATAAGTGGTATCAGAGCAAAGGTTCGATCGCCGTCATGTCTTCGACCGAAGCCATCATCAACGAGGAACCCGCGCAACCCTCATTGCCTAAGGAGAAGGTGAAGACCTCGAGGAAGGGCAAGAGTAAGGAAACGTTGGTGGAACGGGCTCTTGGCGAGTTGAGTGACCGGGTTGAGATGCTGGAGAAAGGCGTGACGGGCATCGAGTATCAAGTGGAGCAGAACCAAGCGGCTCACGAGGAATTCGCCCAAGGTTTGGAGGCGGATGTCGCCACGGCTATGACGGAGTTCCGAGAGCATCTCCGTGAGATGCAGGCCGAGTTCAAGGAGGAACGAAAGGCCACGAAGGCGGAGATTATTGAACTACGTAAAAAGCTACAAACCAAGGCGGAGGTCCTCAAGAGGGCCATTGCTGGTGGTCCGACTCCGAGGAGGGAGTCGACGCAGAGGGTGAAGTATCCAGAACCCAAATCCTTCACTTGCGTACGGGACGCGAAGGAGGTGGATAACTTCATCTGGAATGTCGAACGCTATCTGAAGGCGGTCCGCATCAAGGATGAGACCGACAAGGTAAACACAGCATCCCTATATTTCTCTAATGATGCTATGTTGTGGTGGCGACGCAGGTGCATCGATATTGAAAAGGGGCTCTACAAGATCGAGACTTGGGAGGATCTCAAGAAGGAGATCAAGTCTCAATTCTACCCAAAGAACGTGGAGTATGTCGCGAGACGGAGTTTGCGACAACTCAAACATACCGGGTCCGTCAAGGAGTATGTGGTGGAGTTCACCCTCCTGATGTTTTCTATTTCCACTATGGGCGAAGAGGATCACCTGTTTCCATTCCTGGAGGGTCTACAACCATGGGCGGAACAAGAATTGTAGAGACAAGATGTGTCAGATGTGAACGCGGTTGTTGCGACAGCCGAGAAGCTGATGGAGTATCGACGGAATGATGTCCCAAAGCCCAAGGAAAAGACCACCACCAAGTTTAATGGTAGGGGAGCAAAAAAGAACAACGGAAAGGGAGGCCCACCGTCGAAGGACAAGCGGCAAGCAAAGCCTTCGACGGAGCGGAAGATCGAGTGCTATGTGTGTGGTGGAAATCACCTCGCACGGGACTGTCCGAACAAGGACAAGAGGGTGAACGCAGTCCAAGGCAAGGAGGCCGAGGACCAGGAGCCTAAGAAGGGGGCTCATATGGGTGCCCTGCGCCTGTTGAATGCTCTGAAGAGCAAGGCGGTAGTGTTCAAGACCCCGAACTGAGAGCTGATGTACGTGGACGTGAAGATCAACGGCCACAACACCAGGGCGATGGTCGACACGGTGGCTACCCACAACTTTATCTCGGATGCGGAGGTCCGAAGCTTGGGTTTGGCGATGGAAAAAGACTCAAGCACGATAAAGACAGTCAACTCTGAGGCACGCCCCGTGCAGGGGGTGGCCGAAGGAGTGAAGATCCAAGTGGAAGATTGGACGGGTGTCACCAATCTCACGACAGCACCACTGGACGACTTCAACATGATCCTTGGGATGGACTTCCTCACTTCGGCAAAGGCGGTCCCAATGCCTAATCTGGGAGTCGTCGGGATCATGGAGGAGAGATCTCCGTGCATGGTGACAACTGCACGAGGCGAGCTTACGAAAGGGAAAGCTCTCTCCGTATTACAACTCAAGAAGGGAATGCGACACGGAGAAATGACTTACCTTACCGTGGTCAAGTCGGAGGAGGCGCCCGTGCAGGGGGATCTTTCGCCTGAGAATGATGACGTCCTTATGGAGTTCGGGGACGTCATGCCGAAGGAGTTGCCGAAGAGGCTACCTCCACGGAGGGAGGGAGACCATGCCATCGAGTTGGAGCTGGGCATGAAGCCGCCCGCCATGGCTCTATATCGCATGGCCCCGCCCGAGCTGGACGAGTTGAAGAAGCAACTCAAGGAGCTGCTGGACGCAGGATTCGTCAGACCGTCAAAGGCCCCGTATGGTGCACCGGTGCTGTTCCAAAAGAAGAAAGACGAAAGCCTTCATTTGTGCATCGACTATCATGCACTAAACAAGGTAACCGTCAAGAACAAATATTCCATCCCGTTGGTAGCGGACTTGTTCGACCAATTGGGAGGCACGAGATACTTCTCCAAACTTGATCTGCGCTCGGGATATTATCAAGTCCAGATTGCGGAGGGCGACGAGGCTAAGACGGTATGCGTGACGAGGTATGGCGCATATGAGTTTATGGTTATGCCTTTTGGTCTAACAAATGCTCCTACGACTTTTTGTACTTTGATGAATAAGCTCTTTCATCCCTACCTGGATCGGTTCGTCGTGGTCTACCTCGATGACATCATCGTGTACTCAAACATGATGGAGGAGCAAATTGAGCATTTGAAGACTGTCTTCCAGGTGTTAAGGGAGAACGAACTCTTCGTCAAGCGGGAGAAGTGCTCATTCGCACAAGAAGAGGTATCGTTCTTGGGGCACTGGATCGGGCATGGCAAGATATGGATGGACGGCGCAAAGGTCCAATCCATACGGGAGTGGGAGGCTCCCACCAAGCCGACGGAGCTGCGATCGTTCATTGGCTTGGCGAACTACTACCGGCGGTTCATCCGAGGATATTCCGCCATCGCAGCGCCTCTAACCGATCAGCTGTGGAAGGATCGGGCGTAGAGCTGGACGTCCCGATACGAGGAGGAATTCGAGGTACTGAAGCGGGTTGTGACGGAGGAGCCGGTCTTGTCTCTACCGGACTACTCCAAGGCGTTCGAAGTGCACACGGACGCGCCCGACTTCGCCATCGGTGGGGTGTTGTTGCAGGAAGGACACCCCATCGCGTTCGAGAGCCGCAAGCTGAATGACATTGAGCGGCGCTACACGGTGAAGGAGAAGGAGATGATCGCGGTCGTGCATAGCTTGAGGACATGGCAGCACTACCTCCTCGGCACCAAGTTTGTGGTCATGACGGTCAATGTTGCCATGAGCTACTTCCAGTCCCAGAAGAAGCTATCTTCGAAGCAGGCGAGATGGCAAGATTTTCTAGCCGAGTTTGACATGGTGTTGCAGTACAAACCCGACAAGGAAAATCAGGTGGCCGATGCGCTTAGCAGGAAGGCCAAGATCGTATCTGTGTGCTTTCTCAAGGGGGACATCCTGGACCGTGTTCGAGTGGGAATCATGGAGGACCCACTAACACTGGCCATAGTGAAGCTTGCCAATGAGGGCAAAACGAGAAGGTTCTGGCTGAAAGACGGACTTCTCTACACCAAGGACGACAGGGTGGTTGTGCCAAGGTGGAGTGGCTTACGGAGACAGCTGCTCAAGGAGTGTCATGACACAAAGTGGGCTGGACACCCGGGACAGAAGCGAACCTTGGCGCTGCTGGAGGCCGCATACTACTGGCCTCGCATGCGCGAAGATGTGGAGGACTATGTTCGCACTTGTCTTGTGTGCGAACAGAACAAGGTGGATCATCAGAAGTCCGAGGGCCTGCTGGAGCCTCTTCCCGTGCCGAGTCGGCCGTGGGAGAGCATTTCGATGGACTTCATCTCCGTCCTGCCGAAAGTGGGGGCACTTGGGTCCATTCTCGTGGTGGTAGACCGGTTCTCAAAGTATGCGACCTTCATTGCCGCTTCGATGGACTGCACAGCAGAGGAGGCCGCGCGACTGTTCATCAGCCACGTGGTGAAGTTCTGGGGCATCCCGGTCAACATGGTCAGCGACCGAGACCCCCGTTTCCCGGGAAAGTTCTGGACGAAAGTGTTCAAAATCCTCGGGATGGACTTACACTTCTCGACGAGTTTCTACCCGCAGACGGACGGGCAGACCGAGCGGGTCAACTCGCTACTCGAGGAGTACTTGCGGCACTTTGTGAGTGCCAACCAGAGAGATTGGGTGCATCACCTCGATGTCGCTCAGTTCTGCTACAATCTTCAACGGAGCGAGTCGTCGCACAGCAGTCCATTCGAGTTGGTGATGGGTCGCCAATCGCTTGTCCCGCACACGCTGAGTGCGGGGTCCTCGAGTAGAAGTCCCGCGGCCAACCAGTTCATTTCAGATTTCAAGGCAAAGGCGGACATTGCCAAGTTATTTCTGGAGAAGGCCGCGAGGAAGATGAAGAAGTGGGCTGACGCGAAGCGAAGGCCTGTTGAGTACAAGGAGGGGGACATGGTGCGGGTGAAGCTACAACCACAACAGTTCAAGGTGTTCCGCAAGGTGCACAAAGGACTAATCCGAAAGTATGAAGGCCCCTTCCCCGTGCTCAAGAAGGTAGGCAAGGTGGCCTACAAACTTGAGCTTCCTGCCAAGATGAAGATTCATCAAGTCTTCCATGCCAGTTGCTTGAAGCCGTACCATGAAGACTTGGAGGATACCCAGAGTGGAGTTCCGAAGAGACCGATGGCGACCATGACGACTTCCTTCGACAAGGAGGTGGAAGCCGTGCTAGACAGGAGGAC
Organism: Iris pallida; assembly: GCA_029216955.1. Classification (NCBI taxonomy): domain Eukaryota; kingdom Viridiplantae; phylum Streptophyta; class Magnoliopsida; order Asparagales; family Iridaceae; genus Iris; species Iris pallida. The sequence goes on from JANAVB010040620.1 coordinate 5,134,523, forward strand.
CATTCGGCGATGAGGCGTGTCCCCGTATGTGGAGTACCTCATCAAGTGGAAAGGCTTGTCTTACGGCGAGTCTAGCTGGGAACGTGCTGATACACTGCATCAGTTCAAAGCCGAGATCCAGGCGTTTCTCAGCGAGCATGGTTGACGAGGACGTCAACGCCTTAGGTGGGGGAGAATGTGACAGCCCAAATATTGCACCTCGCCCGAGGCCCAGTTGCATAACCTTTTCGCAGACCAAGGTTATGCGGGAAGCTTCCAGAACATTCTAGAAGATGGCGGAAGGCTCTAGAAGATTGTGGATCTCTCCGGAAGGCCTAAGATCATTCTAGGAGGCCCAAGAAGCTTCTAGAAGGCCCTTGAAGTTTCTTTCTATGTTGCTAGGGAGTAAACCTGGAATATGCCATTCCAGTTATGGTAGAAAGTAATAATCCTTGGAATATTCCTTCCAGGACTTTCCTTGTATTGCTCTATGAGCACTTATAAAAGGGGGAGGCTCTCATTTGTTCCTCACCACCTAAAAATTGTAAGCATTCTCCAAGTTAATAAAGAGATCCTTACGAGTCCATCTTTGCTCCACTATTCTAGTTTTCTTAGCGATCTAGCTAAGTCGGGTTGGGAAGGCTTGTACGAGTCTTTGAGGAGAAAGACAGTGCGCCGCACGGGACGAAGTGCTAGCAAAAACACTAAGTCCGTGACAACGGGCCACTGCTTATGCGCCCACATACTCTATGCGTCCATTGAGTGTATGAGCCCACTGTAGCCTATGCGCCCACGTGAAGGACCATCTCTCTGCATATTATGCGACTGTCTCTTACTGACGTGGACAACATATAAATGATGGACCGCTTCAAATTCTGTTTCGATGAATCTGTCAGATCGAATTTCGAGGAAAATCTCAACAGTGGTATCTCCCTGACAGGCTGGCCAAATAATATGCACCCAAATGAGAGGGTCGTGCTATGCGCCCATTGCCTCGTGAGAAAACGATCCATGCTTCTTTCAAAGTATTTTGAACTTGTTCAAAGTGTCAAAAACTTTGAAGGGGCCTTGTAGAAGCATAAATTTTTTTCAGCAAATATAGCTCCATGTACCCAAGTCAAGATCAGCTCCATGCGCCCAGTCAGTGTGATTCCATGCGCCCACTGGATGAAGCTCCATGCGCCCAGTCAGAGTAACTCCATGTGCCCAGTCAAGTGTAGCTCCATGCATCCAAGACTAGCTCCTCCAAAAGGAGGGCGCATAGCCTGAGACATGGCTATGCGCCCAAGCCTGACTCTGTCAAAGCCATGATCAAAACGTGTACCAAAGAGCCTGGCCACGTCAATCTCCACAAGCAGTCGTGCACTGAAGCATGCGGCCACGTTAACACCACGACCAACCCACGATCTCGTAGCCTGCATGCGCCTACATTCTATGAGCCCAAAGCAGGACTATGCGCCCACATAAGAACCAGCGTGTTCCCTCACATGGGCGCATAACACCATTCCAGCTCGAGAACGACTATAAAAGGGGAGCTTCTTCCCTCTTCAAACACAGAGGACGGAGAGAATTTTCAAGAGCCAAATTGCTGCACTTCTTGCCGGTGAGCCGAGAGTTAGCAATTTTCTTAGGTTTTCTCCCACTTTTGTAATTGGAGTGTCAACGGAGTAAAGGAGCAACTGCCGCTCGATCTCCATCATCCCATTCTTCAGAATTCTTTTTTGTACTCGGGGATCCTCAACGCAGGATCTCTTTGGCGTACTCGATTTGTGGTGCCTTGTGCCAATAAAAGAAAAGATAGCATTTTCTTCTTCTTTTTTTGTGTGTGTCCACACACGCAATCGTCATCTATAGAACCCTTTATATCCACATTACCTCTTGATTTCTCCTCTACACCTGAAAGATGCGACTACCATGTCTATATTACCTCTGAGTAGTCATTCTTCTGGCATCAGTTCTATGATTATCCCGACGGTCTAGAAAATAGTTCGCGTACATATTACCTCTGGATTGTTGTTCTATATCCCGGCAAAGATCATGCCTACCACGTCCATATTACCTCTGGTCAGGCAAATCCATTATGAAGGTTCCCTCTTTATTCTGGAGACAAAAGCAAAGGGAACAAGAAAGCTTATATATGAAAACATATGGCTACAAAGACCTATTACAGACTCTTCGTAGTTACATACACAAAAGCAAAAAAGCTGAAATTATGGTACAGGCTCTCAATAGCGCAGGCAAGGCGGTGACAGAGCCAATCACTTCTTGGTCAAAAGGAAGTCACCGCCCAAAGGTACTACTGGCCCGAGCCGGGGATGAAGACCAGCACAGGACTCCTCTATCTCCCCAGCTGGCCGGTGAGAGCAACTACGGCAGCAGGCCTTGCTATTCCTCGGTCAGAATGGCAAGCAATCCTAACCCAGGAAGCAGAGGTCCGAGATGCCATTGACGCCCACGACATCCAGAACACGGGATGCCTCGAGATCCAATGGTAGTTCTACTACAGCTTCTTTGGGAAAAAAGATTCGCCACCGACGGCTGCCTCAAGCAAACTCCAGGGTCGTTAGGAGCCGAATATCGGGCAAACAAGGCCATTGTTGAAGCAGCTCAGTCTTCTCTTGAAGGAGGACAGTCCTTTATGTAGGCTGTTCGTATGGTCCAAGCACAAGCCAGACATCGGTCAGAAGGAAGCTTACAAGTTAAACTAAAGCTCCACTCCATGACAGATGGCAGTACTGCGAGTGACCAAAGGAACGTGACTTTGAACCTCCTTTGCTAAAGAGATTCATGATCCCTACAAAGACGCAAGAGGCTCCAATATCAAGAAGCCATCAGGAGCCCATGCTCTGAAATGAGGACTCAGGGCAATTAATGCTAAGAGCTATACGTGACACCAGCCATCACCCAGCTCTTACAGTCCTCACGCGTGTTCATGCTTCTGTTCAAAGTATCCTGAGCTTGACTCAAATTTAGGACACTTTGAAGGAAGTCTTGTAGAAGCATGAAAAATCTCAGCTGAAGACATCCCTTCGCCAAAGCGCAGAAGATGCAAAAGACTCAGGCTCAGTGCTAAAAAGACAAAACAGAAGATATTGTCACGACCCGTTACCCAAATTGTTGGGCCGGGCCGAGCCATGTCCAGCCTACGCTTGATTAAAGCGTAGTAAGCTGTTCTAAGAATAGACAATAAAGGATCTAAGATGCTAACAATTCTAATATCACATTTAAAGGTTCATCACAACACAGCATCTATAAGCGAAAGTAAAATAAGTACAGACTTAATAATGAACTTCCAAAGTATCTAACTGGAGACAAAGTCCAGTATCCAGATATAAGTTCAAACCAAAGTCTAAGTCTCAAAACACATGAAAGATAACTAAGCAAGGTTCCCCGCTGGGGCCTCTTCTGGACCTAAGGCCAGGTCCTCAAATGCAGTACCATTATATGTATTGCATAGCATTTCCTCCACAGAAAGTGAACCTACAACGTTACCCTGTCAGGACGAAAGCAAGTACTGATTCTACCAACATATAATACTGATCATGTGATGGAAAGAGATGAAATAACGTAATCATGGCATATCATGATTTATCCAGTTTTAGATACATTTCATCATGGCAATATATATTATTTTTAAAGTTTAAAACTGTAGCATGTACTTGATCGGTCAATAGGTAAATAGGATGTACAGTGGTACATATCAATTTTTTTGAAGTGTACATACGTACACTAAACAGGCATCAGTGTATATCCATACTCCAATATGGGATCAGACCTACGGTAAAGTTACATATAAAATGTACCCGTGCTCGGTAAATACATACGGAGAAGGGGGCATGATCACATACTCTACTAACAGTTTCTCCATTATCCATTTTTATTTAACATGTGAGCGATACGAGAACAGTATAAAATATGTGAAAGATACTGGGAGCAATATAAGCATGGTAGGTATTACGAGAAGTATAAAACATGGTGGATACTCATAGCAGTATAAAGAATGACATGTACTGAGAACCAGTAAGAAGCATATGAAGATATGACTTGCAGTTATCCAGAAAGCAGTATTTTAACATGATTTAATCACAGTTTATTGTTATATGCAGTAAATAAGCTTGTAGGGGTACTTGCCTCGAGCAAAGCAAGAATAAGAATATGAAGATACAGATGTCCAGTGTCCTGTCAATAATGATATACAAACTCAGCCTCTAAGTTATGATTAAGATTTTACACTAGTGGTGTGACACGACTCCTAACTAGACACTAGCTAAGGGATGTCCTAGCATAGAAAATCAATTTGGGGTGACACTAAGCCTATAACCAACCATTAGAACCCTTAGAAACACAAAGATCATTTTAGAGCTTTACAAAGTCCAAACATGTAAATATATACACTAATAATAATAATTAATTATAAATTAAGGATGACTTATAAACAAAATCTACAAATGTTGTCGGATGATAAAATAAATATCACCAACGTGTCCAGAATGGTCAAATTAGCTAGGATAGCCTACCCATAAGTCAAATTTGGATATAGGGGCAAAACGATAATTTCGGGTCAAAATGATGTCCGTCGTTGGACAAACTTTGTACCAAAAATATGTCAAAATAAAAGTCTAGAAAACCTAGAAAATTATATTTCCACGAATCCAGAATGATGATATGAACCCAACGGTAAGTCCGAAATAGAATTCTGATGACCCGATCACAAAATGGCCCGTTGACCTGGATATTGGTATCCGATTTATACGAAAATGCCTGTCGAAGCCAAAGTCCACTAAATCTAACAAAGTATATGTCAACGAGTCCATAATGACGACACAAACTCAACGGTATATTCGGAATTGGATTTCGATGAGCCGATCTCAAAGTGACCCGTTGACGTGAACATTTGGAATTCGGTTCGCACCGAAATATGTGTCGGAGCAAATGTCTTTAAAACTCAGGAAATTATATATCAACGAGTCCAGAATGATGATACGAACTCAACGGTATATTCGGAATTGTATTCCGATTAGCCGATCTCAAAGTGACCCGTTGACTAGGAATGTGGGACCCGCTTTGCACCAAAACGCGTGCCAAGGCCCACGCCCTCCAAATCAAGCAAACTTTATTTGAAAACGTGCCAAAACGACGCTATGAGTCTACTGGTGGTGTCAAAAATTGAATCTAGAGTCCCGGGTTCAAAAATAGAATTTTACAAGTGCAAAATTAAGAATTTGGACGCCCAACTTTGGCGCCAAATTCGACCAAACAAACGTACTGATAATGAATCAAAACTTAAGGGACATAAAGAGGATTATGCCAGCTGCACACAGGAACTAGTAGCACGCCAACTGGAGCTGCGATGGCGGAGTTACGAGCTGACGAATTTGGCTGCGCAAAACTGTCCAAAAATTGTACAATTTAAACGGTCCACTTGGTGGCCAGTTTTGAGGTATCAAACGACGAAATTAACGGACGAAACTTGAGGGGACTGAAGATGGATATACCGAGATTATGATGGAGAAAGAGTTCGCTGATCCAACGGTCGGATCTCTCAAAAAACGTGTGCGAAGTCGCTGCAACGGAGCACACTTTTTGAGTTTAAAACGCGCGCGTCACGACGGGATTCTGTTCAAAACGCACGAATCGCCTAGACGGCTCATCCCGGAGGACGGTGGCTTCCACGGGGAGGTCGCCTAGGGGTTTGCCTGGCCGAGGGGGGTGATCGGTGGCCGTGCACGACGGCGGCGACGCCGTCGTGCGGCTGCGGTGGCGGTCATTGTTGCTGCCTATTCTGCTATTGTAGCTGCTGCGCTGCCACTACTGCAAGCGCGACTGCTGCTGCTGCTTGCTTTGCATGTGCGGTAACGGCGAGCCGTACGGCTGCCCGACGGTGGTGGCCACGACGGCGGAGGCCCGGCGAGGGTGGTGATGATGGTTAGAGTGGTGGTGATGATTGTTATGATGATGATGTTGTTAGTGGTGGTAGTTATGGAGAGGGTGGTGGTGTGAGGATGATGATGATGGAGTAGTGAAGAGGAAAAGGAGATGGAGATGGTGGCTGTAGGGGTGGTACTCGGTCAACAGGAGGGATGGGGAGCTGCTGTGTGTTGAGAGAGGGAGAGTGAGTTGTGTGTTGTGTGTGTTATGTATATATGTGTGGGTGTATATAATATATATAGGAAGAGAGGGGGTGAGATATTTGAAGAGAGAGAGATATAGATATTATAGGAATGAGAGAGAGAGAGAAAGAGGTCAGCCATATGGGGAGGGGAGTGTTCTTGTTGTAAAGGAGGGTTTGTGTGTGTGTGTGTGTGAATAATAGGAGAGAGAGAGAGAGAGAAAGAGATATTTTTAAATAGGAAAAAGAGAAATATTGTGTGGGGTATTTGGGTGGTCATGAGAGGGCAACATGGAGCTTGGGTTCGGGTTCGGTCGAGCCGGGTCAGGTCGAAATCGGACATGGTGCAATAATTAAATTTAAATGGGTATTTATAATCATGGGTAAATAAGTAACATGTGGGGAAACAAATAAATGGGATACAAGTATCATGTAGGTAGTAGGCTTCATGTGGACCATGTCCATACTTTGGGTTGACAGGTTGGATCGATGTCGGGTCCCAAAATTAAATTGGAAGTTCAATCAGGTTTTACGGTAGATAATTAATTGGCCTAAATTGACCTGAAAGTTGTGCGAAGAAAATGAAGCACAAAATGGAGTGTCTGAGTGGGACACGAAGGTCATGGGTGTAGAGCATCTTGAGTAGATAATTCATGAGAAGTTGCTTCTGAGAAAATGACTGGTCTTGTGCTGCTAAATTAAAAGTCACGGTAACGTGCAAACGATGATCAAAGATAAAAGTGGAAATAATTATTCAACGATTAATTGGTCTAAGTTGACCCAAAGTTGCGCGATACAAAAAGAGCATAAGGGAACGAGTTTAAGTGGGACATGATATATCAAAACGAAGATAATCTTGTCTACTACAAAACTCATAAAGAGAGTTTTCAGATATTGACATCCCTGACGCTCCAGAAGTCAAAGTCACGGAAAGTACATTTAATGATCAAAACAATTAAATAATAAAATATTTATTAAAAATAAATCATTTAGAAAATTTAAAATAAACCCTAAATTTCAGGGGGCTTACAGATATGGAAAGAAGTCCCGTCATTATCATGTCTACCAAAGTCTAGTTGTAATGCCCTAGTCCCAAAGTATAAGGACTAAGTACGTTGACATGCCAGCTATATACTTATGAAGTATATGGAACCCTCGTATGTATACATAAGCTGTGAAATGTAGAAAGCCATGAAAGTAATCTCATCCACAAATAAATATATCATCGAATCAACTTGTAAATGTTATTTGTACAAAAATGTTGGACGGAGACAAATCCACTGCCAACTAAAGAGAGAGAAATACATAGCAACGATGGAAAAGTCGAGCGAAGCGAAGGACGATCCAAGAGCTAGCATCGCGAAGGTAGATTGTAACTATGGACTTGACTAGAGTACCTGCGAAAATCACAAACACACCTGGAGAAATCACCAGGTCCCAGAGGGACGTAACAAGATACAAGAAGAACATGCCATGTATAACTGCAAAAATAAACACTATAAAGCTACAACTCAACTGGTTTCCTAACCGTCTATGTGATATGCACTTTGAGGACAACGTTCTACGCAGGGGCTGTAGGATCGGCAGAGTAAATAAAGAGTGGCAGTAAGTAGCGCTCATCCGAGTTACTATCGTCCATGGGCAGTAAGTAGCGCTCATCTGAGTCGCTATCAGCCCCGGGGCAGTAAGTAGCGCTCATCCAAGTCGCTATCGGTCCAAAATGTGTGTAAAAGTAAATGTAGCCCCTACGCTAATAGCTGTCCTCTCCCTCCAATGATACTATACATGCGTCGTAATTATGACGGACCAACATATGTCGCTTCTACAATACTGTTTTATATCTAATAATTATCAAGTCTTCTAACATGCATCTAATGACAGTTATTTTCAACACATGTGCACGGGGGATCAGCCAACACGCAAGTGACCTCTATATGTTACTCACAACTCACATACAACTCATGGACAATCGTGACAAGTTAATGAGACACACTAAATTGACGGTAGTCCATTAACTCTAGGTCCATGTAACGTCTATTTTTTCATAGAAGGGTATTTTAGTCTTTTCAGCCATTTTTGACCTTTGTGTGATTTTCTGAATATATTGACTTGATTGTGCTAGCAACTGGTTTAACCCTAGTAGACTTGTATAGGGTCCTAAACATGCATTAGAATTTTTATTTTCATTTCTTAGAATTTAATTTGTGCATTAGATTATTTTTAAGGCTTTTAATTATTTAATTAGCCATTTTGCATGTAGGCCTTTGAGCTTTTTGACTTGGGGCCATTTCAACTTGAGAAAGAGTTGGCCCAAGTGAAACCCTAACCCTAGAGAACCCCCCTTGGCCGCCCAACAGTAGTACCTCCTCCCTTTGTTGCATTCATTTGTAGTTTGTGTGCCTCCACGAAGAAACCCTAAGATCCATCTCTCCAAAACACCTCTTTCCTTCATCCGGAGTCTGTTTCTTCCCAAATGAACTCCGTTGCGCTCGTCGAGGAGAGGAGGATCTGTTAGACCATTTCTGGAGTTGAGACGGAAGGTTTTACAGGAGGAAAATCGGCCGACACGACAACCGAGGAGCCCCGATCATTGAGTTTTGACACTCAATAGGTAAAACCCTAATCTACCTATGCAAGTCTAGTTTTTCTTTATTTTGCATCCATATAGGTGCCCTAGCCTTGCCCACGAAATTTTGTGGGATTTCGACTCCGTTTGATGGAGGTATCGAGCCCGTGTCAGTCCCTTACGGCACGTGTTCGACGAAATGCCGCTTAGGATAGAAAGTTGTTGTTTTTCATTTTCGTCTTCATGGATGTTTAGATAATATGATTTTGATAAACTTTTGTGAAGACAATTTTTGGTTTGTCATCGTTTCAGTGGCGTTTCGGCAACGGACGCACGTGCATTGATCCCGTGCACGAGGCCGTGCGTGCCCTGCTGTCTGCGTGTGATTGTGCGATGCACAAAGAGTATTTTTGGGTGAAAATTTGTGAGATCGTGTGGGCAATCTCTGCCCTCATGCTCATAAAATTTCATAACTGTTCGTTGAGCGAGCGCGGAGATATCGTGCGTGCACCGCTCAGCCACTATGCATTCAGACCTTCGTTTTTGTCGCGGAAACGGACTTCGTGTGCGCACACGACGCAGCGAAGACCTATTCCAGGACCTGGAACATATTGACCTAGAAGACCGGTAGGACGAATCCCAAGTTGCAGCGTGGCCCGACGAGGGAGCAGCGAGGCCGGCACCACGCGTACGAGTGCGCGCGCAGCAGGCCGTACGGGTGCGTGGGTCTGCGTGCACTATTTCGGGTAGTGTGTCGCCGTGTCTTCATGTCCAAGACCTACCCCAGGACCCCCCAGCTATGTGCACAAGCACGTGGCATTTCGTTGCGTGTGCGGCGCTCAAACGAGCGAGAACGTACGCATACCACGTGGTATAGGGAAATCCCGATACGCGTTCTGTGGACACGACACGAACACGTTTTCGAACCCGAGAGTATACGAACGTATTGCGTGGGTCGAGGCCAACGTGTATGCCAAGTTTTACGGGTTCGTTTGGTGTATTTTGGATTTTGGGTCATTGGATGGAAATTGGATCGTTTTCCTTATTTTCAATTTTTAGTTGATATGTGATATTTTGATTTCCAGCATTTTAGCTTCTAAATTCTAAGTTTACAGGACTTATATGATATTTCAAATATGTGAGAACCAACTTTTGGCTTTGTTTCATATTTTTTCATCAATTATGAGTATATATGCTTGTTATATAGTTTTGTATACATATATTCAATTATATATATATATATATAATCCCGTTGAAACCCATTGCTATGTTCATATGCGTTGAGAATGGGTCGAGGGAATTCAATTCTAGATTTTGATTCTTCAAACTATTTCAAACCATTTGCCAATCTTTCCTCTTTAGCATTGTATAACTATATATATATACATATATATATATATATATATATAGTCTCTTAATTGTATATATATATGTATATAATAGTATAGTAATTTGGGTAATACCATGATTATGTTTGAATGTTTATAATCTCAGATTTGTCCCTTATTTCAGTAAGCACCAGTGCATACACACGCACACACACCATTTTGTTAGATTTGGCTTTTGTTTGTTGTATATACACATGTGTGTATATATATATATATATATATATATATATATATATATATATATATAATTGCTTGTTAATTCTCTTAGATTAGATTGTAGTTGTGTATATGACTATAGGAGCCCTAGGACAGATTTGGTTTAACATTTCGAGCTTAGTTTAGTCGAATTGGCCGACAAGTTGACCAAATTGACAAAAGTCAACTTTGGGTTAAACTTGATCCAATTCAACTCAAACGAACTCCAAATGACCTAGAATTTTGTATATGACTTAGAAATTAGTAGACGGACCAGTTGACCCAGGTTTGACCAGGTTTAAGCAGCGTTGACCAGGTTTGACCAGAGTTGACCAAGGGTTGACTTTGACCAAAATTGACCTAGAAGCATGCAGTCTTGCATTGTAGCTATTTCTCTTGATATTGTGGACTTGGTTGTGACATGTGTGTATTTTAATTAGGTTTACATTGCCCCAATTTAGTTACACCTCATCATCAGCAGTTCGATTTGCCAGGCGTGTACATTCTCTGATCTTTTCATACTTCTTTGGATATGTTCTCTTGTTATAGACTAGTATACTTGATGCTGACACGATGTTCACACGGATTAGTACTCTCTGGATCTTTTCATGCGATGTTATCTTCTCGGATACATCGAGTATGTCATGTTCATGTACTTTATCATGGCCATCATGTACTCCATGTATTCATATTTATCCATGTGCACTCATATGTTATTCATGTACACTCATGACCATATGAGCTCCATGTATACAGTAGTTGATATCCATGTGCAATAACATAACATGTATTGATCCTTGTGTATTGATTGGGGGCAGGGAGAGTGTAGTAGGTTATGTGATCATTATCCTCAGTAGGTATCCATGTGCACTCCATAGCTGTATCCATGTGCAACCCAGACCGTTTATATAACCAATTCATGCTCTGATTCACGTAGAAGGTTATATTTCTCTATTGTCATATTATATCTCATTTTATAGTCTCTCTCTCTTGTTGATTTTCTATACAGCGATTCATGTATAGTTTTCTATAGCTTGCTTTATATGTCCATTCCTGCTATGAACTGTTGTGAGAGATATGTGCTCGTTCCGTCCTGACTGGGTATGTTGAAAATTTTATATGTATTGATGAGGAGTACTGTCCTACCTATTATGGCATTGGCTTAGATGACACTGGCGACGTGGACCCTCAGGAGGATCCCACAGTCGCTGAGGACTTGCCTATAGTCTAGCTGAGACTTAGTACTTTATTTGTATTTTCTGTTTGAGACTTTATGAGTTATACTTTTGTACTTGAGATTTATTCTGGTGGTTTACACCTAGACTTTTATCTGTGACTCTCTTGAGATTCATTCTTCTATTCCATCTTAGTATTGTGATTGAGTTACTTATTATTTTTACTCTCCATTCTGAGTTTATGTTAGACTGTGTTAGATACTGTGACGCAGGACAGCGTTCTACCATTGACACTGAGGCGTAGGCTGGGCGTTCGTCACGTCTCGTGCTCATGCACTGGGTGCGGGTCGTGACAGTCCATATGCAAGAAGAAAATAATTAACTGGAAATAAAAGTGTAGTAATATATAATAACTGAATATTAAAATACAACTAATTATAAGTAGTAAGATGGCAAGGTATCTTGCTTGGTGTGTCGCCTGATGGGGTGAGATGATCCGACAAGTTCCAAGGTATCCAATAGCCATGGTTGATGGGCAGAGGTCTGAAGTCGCGAGAAATTTAGACGCATGATTAGTCATAATCGATGGGGATATCAAGAGGGAATTTTGGTGGAGAGTACATACTTATATAAATTTTGAAAATACTGATGACATTTTAACTATATTTTTATTAGTAAAAGTACTTTTAGGTAAATACTAAAATTAATATTTTATTTTTTGGAAAAAATTCAAATCTTGTCAAAATAGGGCTTCTAGTTAGAAACTAAATTTTGTTAGTCAAAAATATTTTAAACAATATTTAAAAATCTGAAAAAATATTTTAGGTTACTGATTTTTGTCAGAAACTAGTTTTTAGAAATTACTATCTATCTCTTTATTTAATAGAGCAAATAATAACAACAACAACAATAATAATAATAATAATAATAAATAAAATAATAATAATAATAATAATAATAATAATAATAATAATAATAATGTATCAATAGGAACCAACCATAATAAAGCAAACAACCAAGATGGAATAATAGAACTAGTAGTTAACGTGAGTTTTAATACCGCAGTGTGCCCCTTTTTATTCGTGAGCGAGAGAGAGGAAAGAGAGGTGAGTAAGAGAGGACTGAGAGCAGAGGAAGCGGGAGAGAGCAGAGGTTACCAGTCGGAGAAGGGACCGGCATGAGGCATCGGTCCCGGTGCTGCTCGAGGGGTGGAGTGGACGCACGGCTCGCCGACGCTGAAGGATCGTCGTGCCTGGGCGGAGCTCGCGGAGCCCCAGTGGGGAATCGACGTTACCCGTGGCAATGCACGGGAGAGTCGAAGGCGCACATCGGCGGAGGCAGTGGCTTCACACCGGCGTTGGATAGATGAAGGCGGCGCCAGCCCTGGGCGCGAGGTCGAGGCGGCATCGGGTGGCCGGATCTCGCGACGGAGGTAAGCAATGGGTTTGTGTGGTGATGGCCGGTGGTGTTTGTTTTCCTTCTTTTTCTTCTCTTTTTGTGGCGGTAGCTGGACCGGGTTTGTGGGTGGGCGGGTGACGGGGACGCCGGGATTGCGGTGGTGGAGAGGGACGGTCTGATGGTGGTGGTTGTGTACAGAAGTTTGTGCATGGGGCAAGGGAAGTCCTGCGATATGGGGTGAGCCTATGGTGGTCGAACGGATGACTGGTAGTGGCTTAGAGTTTGGTGATGATGGTGTCAGGGAGGTGTTTAGTCAGGAGGATGGTCGGGGATTTTGACGACGATAACGGTGAGGGCTGTGCGGTGGTGAGTGTCCGGCATTGATGTCGGAGGAGATTGATGTCATGGTGGTTCGACGGAGTTTGTCCGGGTTCGGAGCTGCAGGTATGGCGGGACGGGGTCTGCCAATGAGGATTCGAGGGGTGGCGTCGACCCGATGAAAGCGGTAAAGAGGGGGGTTGTTGCCGGGGTTGGGTTTGGATTGAGTCGTCGTGTCCGGGATTGTCGGGCACGACATGGATAACTGTAAAAGAATTGGAATAAGATTTTGTGGACACGGACACGATGCATAATTTGGATGGAAATATTTTTGGAGTTGTGGAATCATGGAAAAAAGAATAAGGAGTCTCTCCTCATATAGGGGGTGAAGGCTCTAATTGGATATGGCTTCGGGACGTTTAAATTCCCATGGATAATTCCCCCTGTTAGTTTAAATCATTTGAAAATCAATAATATTTATGAAATTATTAACTTATGTAAATCTTATTTTTATTTTAAAAAAAACTATGTAAGTTTATCCAAATATCAAATTTAGATTTAAATAACAATAATCTAATTTAGAAAAATCTTTTTAACACCTGTAAAAGTAATATAATAATAATTTCAAAAATTTGAAATTAGAATATATTCATGAATTAAATTCATGAATCTCGCATGCAAATATTTAAGAATCATCTTTTTATAAATTTACTACTATTTAATATTTGAAAAATCTCGATGCGATACTTTGACAACTTTAGGCAAACTATTTATAATATATTATTTGAAATATCTTTTACATCTTATATAAATAAAATGTTTTATAAAAATACGTACCTCGCACATATTCGCACTCGACGAGCAAATACAAAAAATGCACATTCGTACCCGACGTACAAATACGAGAACGTGCACTTGCATGTGACGAAGTACAAAGTAATATAAATTTTATTCTAAAAAAATCGTAGTAGAAATTGAGGGGGTTTAACATCCTACCCAACTTAAAAGAATTTCGTCCTTGAAATTTAGGAATAATTAGGGGGTTTGAGAAGGTAGGAAGAGTTTATCCATAAGCAATCGATCAATTTATCTAACGAGGAGAAAGGCATACAACAGAAAATAAACAATTTTTGAAAAATCGGAATTTAGATAGCTAAAATGAATAGATTCACGACAGAGTTTAGACGATGATCATATGACACCCATCAATTTCAAATTCAATCAATACTACCCTAAATCTTAAAATGTATAACACAAAATAGGTTAATAACTTTCTCGACAAAATTAAAAGCAATAACTCAATACTTGAGTCGTGTTCAATGTCGTCATGATCCTTGATTCACTATTCTTTTATTCATAATCTTTCAAAAAATTGATTTCTTCTCGAGGTTCATATTCCAATAAACTTAAATTCACTTAAGATAGCTTTTTTCCTTTTCTTCTTTAATTCATAAAATTTTAAACTCCAAAATTTCACTTTCTTCAAAATATTAAATCCAATATCCTATATTTGAAATTTAATAAGTCAAAAAAGTCAAATTTAAAAATCTCTAATATACTTCTTCTCCAACATACATATATTCTCAAATAATTTTGTCGTTCGTACTTTCCTCAAAAGTAGGTATTCAATAAATCTTTGGATAATAAATCATCTTTTTCTTTATAGTCATCCTTAAAGTACCAAAACAAAAATATCACCTTCAATCTTTGCTAAATCTCGACGGCCAATGCATCAATCAAAAGTGTACCCTCCATTGATCATATCTTCATAACGCAATATTTTATCTTCATAAATGAAAATTCTTCTCAATCCTTTATTTATTAGTGTCTTCCTCGGGAATTGGAATTCAATGATCTTTTAATTTATGACAGTAAAAATGTAACCCATCTTAACTTCATATTCATAATCATCTTAGAAACATATTCCTTAAATCGTCAAAATTAAAAGAACACAATGCAAAGTTGGATTGACTATTTGTTGTCAACCGTGGAGTTTATTTATTCTGGATTCACCTTACATTCCTTAATTCATCTAGTAGGGTTGACCACATATTTCAATTGTCCTTATATGTACCTCGTAACCTCATAATCATCAAAAAGTTTCTATGTGGTTTCCTAATCTAGTCCCGTATAACTGAAGGGTGCCACGATCAAACTTCTATACTTGCTCAAGGGCATCAAAGGAATGAGGTTGCACATACTAAGGAGGAACCATAGCGAAATATGAGTGAAGCAATTTAATTGAAAGGAAGAAAGATAAGGGTCCCCAATATTGCATGAAGAGCAGAAGATGTTATGGATCTAAGTAAATCAAGATAAGGCACGAAAATAAATGGACAGGGTTTAAGAAATCAAGATAAAACACAAAGTTAAGCATTTAAGGAATCACATCATATATTGGGTCAAAAGTTTTGAGTTGAGGTTGAGTCCCTATCTGTAGTCGGAAGGTATATCGGTATTATGGTAATAGTTATAGTTTAGCCTTTTTGACTCGAAAGTCGCATCATAATAATAGAGCACAAGGGGATGTGTTTTAGTGGGACATAATGTCTATATGAAGGTGGGCTCGTCTATGTCTTGTATGTGTAATTTTTTGGAGAGTAACAGCTGGTCTCTTGCTCCGAATATTAATGTCCCGGTAAGGGACACCAGAAAATAGAAAGTGGGAGTTCATAATGTGCTAATTTAACAATTATAAAGATGATCAAGTACGAATTGAAGATAATTAAAGAATCTATTAGATTAAAATAGTCTCCTAGATGGGGTATGATCAAGGTACGGTTCTAATCAATTTTCAAGTTTCAAATGATTAGAATGTCATGAATAAGATCTAGATTTAAGGGAAGATCGAGTAAGTCAAGGTTGAGATATAATCACATAGTTTGGTTGATGACTATCCACACTTGGGTATATGCAACTATTAAGGTCCTGGGTGATATGGCAACTACTTGGAACACTTCCCTCTTATTAGGGTGACCATGATAAGATCTAAAACTATGAGTTCGAGTTCCTTCAAGAGTCTCTCAATTCTCAAAATAACCCACAAAAATTTATTAACAATTCTAAGTCGTCAAGAATTTCAATTCTTTTAATCTATCTCGAAATAAACCATCGTCGTATCATTAATAATGTTTTCAACATTTTTCATATTATCAATCAATGGTTTAACTCAAGAGTTTAGATAATCTTATCAATCGTGAGTCATATATATATCCTTTCAAATCCCAACTAAACTTCACATTCTCTGGTCGGTGCGATGTTATCTAACAAAATCATAACCTTGAAAATTTAAAACTTTCTAATACCTCGAGATAAACTCTTAACTCAAAATTTAAGATTGCTTTATCAACTGTAATCATGCGACACAACTTAAGATTTCCTTCTCTCTTTTTTTCCCACCAAAATATATCTATAATCGAAACTTAAAACTCAACTCTAGGTAAATTTATAAATCATAGATCGTATGACACAGTTGGAAATTTAAAATGTTCTTCAAGTCGAGTCCATTTATCCTAAATAGATATCTCAATAGATCAAATAAGTCAAATTTACTCACACCTTCAAAATTTAGAATCACTTGGTTTCCCGATCATTTATAGATTCTCACTATCCTTTTGTGAATACCACTTATTAGCCTCAAAAATAAAATTCTATCTATCTTTCGTAGCCGGTAATATCGCTACTAGCTAACTTGAAATTAACTAATCCTTAAAATCATGATTTTAAGAAAATAATGTCTTTATAACTCAAATAAGACCGCAATACCTATCATTTGTCAATGTAACCATTCTAGCCATGTGTTTGACCTATGAGCATATACCAGTGTAGTCATCTTCCTAGCTGTCACTAAGCACGAAAAATAAGAATTTACGGTAGAAAGAGATCAAGCATGATGCAAACCAAGGGAGTCGATCGAGAGTTCAAAATTTGGAAATCAAGGAAGATGATGAAGTATGTGGATGAGATCCTAGACTCTATTCCTATATTACAGGCCTACTTGGTATATTAATGTAACCGAAATGGCAAACAAACCTGCATGGGCCACCACACTAGTACAGACACATCAGGACCATACATATGGAACTAATTCTGTTCTTCTACAAAGGATCTAGTACAAATTCAACAAAAGCCTAGAGGGATCAACAAGGGATACAATCTTCATTGAAGCACAACCTTCCTTATTCTTGATACACACGCTGGAAGATTGACTTCCACCGAAGCATGTTCTGATATTCTTGTAGGCGCAGCCTCCCATAAGTATATCAGTAACTCGGCACTTTGAAGAAGCCAGAGCCTTCAAGCCAGAGGCGCAGCAACCTGCCTGCGCCAACCTCAAAAATAAGATGGTGGTAGGGCACTCCTCCTATTTTTTTATTCCAGAAGCCAGTGTCTTCACTCCAGAGGCATAGCGATCTGTCTGCACCAATCTCAAGATGCGCCAGGGTGTCATACCCTTCCTTTTGCAGCCAATGCCTTCACTGTTCAGAGGCACAGCTACTTACCTATGTCTGCATGAGGCGTATGATGGTGATATGCTCATACCATCTCCATTCCCACGGTGCAGTCATCTGATCCGAATCAGAAGCTTATGTTACTTCTCTATAAGTGACTTGGGAACTCCCATCGCAACCGATGCAAGTCAACATGTCCCTCCAAAAGCACAATAACCTTGTCAACCTGAAGCATAAGCCTACTTATCACCTACAACATAGTAACTCTGGTAGCCTGAAACACAGCTTCATAAGTTGCTCTATACTCACAGAAGTCTCGTTGTCATTCAAAGCCAAGTCCACTCGCACTACCAAAATACACTCAATTAGCGACGGATATTTAGCGACGGAATTTTTTCGTCGGCGTTAGCGACGGCTTCGTGGCCGCACACCGACTGATTACCGACCACACATTTTTTGCCATTTTTATTTTAATCTTAGGGGGAGGAAAGGTCGCACATCCGTCGCTAGACTGTCGGAGTTATAGCGACGGATATACAGTCGTCGCTACGTAGTCGATTATTTGGCGGGAATTGGTAGAGAATTGGCGGGACATATCTTCGACTACGTAGCGACGGATATTCAGTCGGGACGTATCAAACAGGGAGACTACTGGGCGACGGATGTTTCTACATCGCTAGTCCGTCGCTATATATACGTAGCAGACTTTAAATGAAACGGCGAGGGAAACTTTTTGTATTCTCCCCAAATTCACTCTCTCTTCTCTCTCTCTCTTTCTTTCTTTCTCTCTCTCTCTCTCGCCGGTGTCGGCTTCGGTGATCGGCGTCGGTGTCGTCGTCGGCGTCGGCGTCCTCTCCTCTCTCTCTCCCGAAGGTAACCCCCCCTCTCTCTCTCTTTCTCTCTCGATCTCTCTCTCTCTCTCTCTCTCTCTTTCTCTCTCGCGGTGTCGTATAGGGGCTGGGCGACGCGCTTGGGACTGGGCCGTCCGGGGCTGGGCGGTTGGCTTGGGTCGGGGGCTGGGCGGTGGAGTTATAGCGATGGATATTAGGTTACTGTAACTGGCCAACTCTTTCCTATGTGTTTTGGAATATTTGTGAAAAACTTGGAATATTTGTGCTATGATCGGATTATAATGATGGATATTAGGTTACTCTTCCAGATAATTGATGTCTATTTTATATTAATTTGGTTTGGTCTATATGATTCTTGGATAATTGGTGTGCATTAAATTCGTATGTGCATATTTGGTCTATGTGATTCTTGGATAATTGGTGTGCATAATATATTTGGTCTATGTGATTGTTGGATAATTGGTGTTCATTATATATTGGTTTGGTTTATGCAAATTTTTGCGAACAGGGAAAGCGCTGTAATTTTTTTTAAAAATTTTCAGTTAGCGACGGACTTGTGACCGTTTAGCGACGGTTACTACCAGTTTCTGACTACTTTTCGACGGCTATTTGGTCGCTAACTGGAGATTTGAAAATGTTCCCAGGTAGCGACGGATGGTCGACGAAATATCCGTCGGAATGGTATATAGTTCGACGGAATAGCGACGACCTATCCGTCGCCCTTGTTCTAAAAATACCAAGAATTTCCAGAACAAGCTCGACGGATAATCCGTCTGTAATCCGTCGATATATATCGACTGAATAGCGACTACTTATCCGTCGCCATGTTGCTGGAAATGACATGAATTTCCAGAAGCTGATCGACGAATTTTCTGTCATAAAATCGTCGCTAATCCGTCCTTTGTTATCGAAGGCGTCGACGGATTAGCGACGGCATGATACACTCTGATACGCTATTACGACGGGTTATCGATGGAACTTTACGTCGCTATTGTCTACACATTTTAGTACTTAATACTTGAAAATGACGCTAGTCCGTCGGAAAGTCGTTGCTAATGCTTTGTATTGTTAAGTCGACAATCCGTCGCTATTCCGTCGTTTGACGACAACGTAGCGACGGACCGTTATAGCGACGAGCTGATTGCCGACGGATTTTTTTGACCAAAATTCGTCGGTTATCGGTCGCTAATGCTAATTACCGTCGGATTGGCGACGGATAGGGCCGTCGCTAAAACGATAAATTTTGGTAGTGTCGTAGCCTGAAAGCACAGAGGTTTCGTCGTCTCCAGAAGCACAGTCTACTCGTCGCCCTAGAAGCATAGCAGTACTTAGTCCTTACCAGCGGCGCAGGAAGCATGGGTCCACCCTAATTGGTTTGCTGAAACCGCCTCTTGCAGAGAAGATTGGGTTAAATCATGATTGATATCATATCAGATTGATTTAAATCTTAGATGAGGATCAATTAGACTCCAAATATAGGATGAAATCCTAAGATTTACTCGGCTGTATCCGAGCAAGCAAATCGGCACGCGCCATGTGTCACCTCTTTCGGTTATGTTTATAACCACCAGAGATCTCGTTTGAGGGAAATCTCGATGTCCGCCACGTGTCAGCGCCGCTGAAGCCCGTACCGTACAATGACGACAGATTCTTTCATATCTCAGGAACCCTAATGCACATCGCATATGTGCTCGATTCTCTATAAATAGAAGGAGTTCTTCTTCCACCAAAAGGAGAAAAAAGAGAGAGGGAACATTGATAATCGATAATCTTTAAAGGAGCAGCGATCTCCATCCACAAATAGTCGACCACCCTCATCCACCTATCAACCAAAGAACCAACCAACCAACCATCTTCAAGGGATCTTCTCATCCAGACAGCCTCTTGATCGGTGACCCCAGAGTTCCATCAAAGGTGCCAGAGATCCATAGCAAGGTTGATTCGTCGTTAGATCGTCAACGGAGTAAAGGAGCCACTGTAGTGCTCGATCTCCATCGTCACACTTTCCTAGAAACCTCTTCTCCCTGTACTTAGAATATCCTATTTAGGACTTTCTTCTTTGTACACAAATACCTTATATGTTCAATAAAGCAAAAAGTTCGTTCAACCTTTTGTTACGTCGAACAGACGTGTCCTTTCTTTTTGCATCCGTAGCATATTTTCTCTTCATCGTCATTGTTGTTGTTGTTGATGTTCTTGTTTCGACGATAACTTCAGAAACTTTTTAAAGTTTCTTACCATGCATGAGAGCTTGCTCCTTACCTTCTGAGTCACCGTCTTCAGACTCCTCTTCAACTATTCTTTTGTGTTGTGCCTTGAAAGCAATTAATTTCTCTTTGGGTGTCGATTTTTCAAAATCTTGCAAATCCAGCTCGTGAGTCATTGGCTTCCCCATGAGTGTTTCAAGTGACATTATTGTGAGATCATTTCCTTCAACGATTGTTGTAGCCTTAAGGTTCCAGTTCTTCGTGAGACCCTACAGTACTTTGTAATTCTTCTCGTGATTGTTGTACTCATTGCCGAGGGAAGACAACAGATTTACGATGTCAAGGAAACAGGTGAACATTTGAGTAATCGTCTTATTTGGCTTCATCTTGAATGCCTCGTCTTCTTGAGTCAATCTACTGATCTTTGATTCTTTGACTTGAGTCGTGCCTTCATGAGTCACCTCTGGAAGATTTCATACTTCGTGAGAAATTATGCAAGTGGATACCCTATTAAATTTATTCATATATATTGCACAAAATAGCATTAATATCACGAGCGTCAAGACTCACTTGTTTCTTTTCATTATCAGTATACTTGTAATATGGTTTATCAACAAGTGCACCATCAACAACTATACGTGCTGGCTTTTATAGCCATAAATAACAATTGACCAAAGGTAAAAAATCTAATGACATCAAGTAGAAGCTCATTCGTGTTTTTAGTAAGTGTAGTTGGTTCCATCAAACAGTGGAGGTCTGTTGGTGGATTGTCCTTCACGTGCATTAGCCATGTGATAGTGTCTCTAGAAAGTATATGCAAGTAAATGACAGAAACGGTTAACTAGTAAATATATACTAGTCAATTAACCAGCTCTGATACCTATTATAGGACCGATATGTTAAGCAATATATACTCTAGAGGGGGGATGAATAGTGTGTGCAACGGAACATTAGATATTAAAACACAAACACTACTATATCACCATTGTGTCGCAGTGGCTATGTCATAGTTATATAAAAATAGTAAATAAGAGAGACAGAGAGCAGCACAAACACAATGATATATCCTGGTTTCTTTCTTGTGAGGACTAATCCAGGCTGGAGGATTCTTGCTCCGAGTTAAAATCCACAATTGGAAACACAAGCTTTTATTCAAAGTACTTGTCGACTTCTTACAACACCGAGCTTTAATCCGAAGTGCTCGACTGACTTCAATTGTGAAGTATGAACTTCTGGATCAAGCCTTTGATTACAACTCTTTGAAACTTCCAGACTGTACCATACTAACAAGTAGACTAGAGGTTATAAAACAGGCTTGGGATTTAAAAATGAAAGCTTTAAATACCTGAGGAAACTAAGAGAAGAGAAGATAAAAAGTGAATGCGTGATATAAAATGAAAAACTCTTCTCTATTTATAGGATATTTGAAAACTAAGTTCTGTCTGAATTCGGAGCCAAACCTTCCAAAATTCGACTGTTGCAGCCGAGTTTGCAGGAAGAACAGGTTTATAGGTTTTACCAAATCAGGTACCCGAGTTCGAACTGAGTTCGAGCTGAGCTATGTCCGAACTCTGGTATGACTTTTTAGGTCATAATCCAGGTAAAATAGTTTTTGGGCTTTCTGGGCTGTTTTTAAAAAATAAGTTTTTGGGTTGTTTTTAAAATAAGTTTATTTGTAAATAAAACTGGGTAGTTTGAAAAATATTTTAGGTCAAGCCTATTTGCCATTACGATGCGGTTTATATTTTTTCTAGACTCAATAAAATTGTGTAAAATACATTTGAGAATGGAAAATAAATACAGAAACAATGACTGAGCAAATCTCCAACGGTAGCAATACTGATTATCGTGGTCCGTTGTGTGTAGCCTGTATATCGAGTCCGAGTTTAGACGATTATCAAAATTGTTTCGACCATGGCCAGTGGGCCAACACATAGGACGACCCATGACATCATCTCCACTTTTACCGGGTTCTTCATAGAATATGTGCCCCGGTTACAGAATCTAAAGGCCGACGCTCTCGCTGGCCTAGCTGCTTCCTTGGCAGCCTCCGTTGGGACCCAACACTCTGTCACAGTGATCGATCGAGAGATAGTGTATCCCCAAAACAATTTATGCATATGTCTGAACCACTCTCTGCAGACAAACACTAATATCGACGTCAGGGATTGTCGATTCCTGTTCATAGACAACGTAGTCTACGGGATCCTCCCAAACGAGCTGAATTAAGCCGTATCAGTAAAAAGATGCTCTTCCGGTTCTGTCACGACACGACCAATAAGATGCTGTGTTATTGTTCATATGACGGACTTCTTCTCTATTGTTTGTCAAACGATAAGGCAAACGAAGCCTTCCGGGAAGCCCATGACGTCACCTGCAGGGCCCATCAACCCGGTCCTAAGCTGCAAGACCGACTCTGATGCATATTTTATTACTGGCCTACTATGATGGTAGACGCTGTTGAATATGCTAGAAAATGCCGAGCATACCAGTTGCATGCTGACTTCATTTACCGACCTTCGGAATTCTTACATCCCACGGTCATATCTTGGCTAATTGAAGCCTGGGGTATGGATATAGTCCAGAGGACACCGCTTCATTCTGGCTATCACCGACTATTTCTCCAAATGGGCAGAAGTAATACCTCTGTCTGAGGTAAAAACTTCAAATGTGATTAGCTTCATTAAGCATCACATTATATACCGCTTCGGGGTACCTAGAAGGATCATTCACGACAATGGTTTACAATTCATAAGTCACGCATTTAGCTGATTTTGTGACAAAAATTGCTTCCAAAATATGGCTTCAACTGCCTATAACCTAGCGGCAAACACATTGGCCGAAGCCTTAAACAAGACAACCGTCAAAATCCTTAAGAAAGTCGTATCATCTAACAAGTGTGACTGGGACGAGAAGTTAGGTGAATGCCTCTGGGCTTACCGTACAACGGTCTAAACTCCGATGGGTAATACACCGTTCTCTCTAGTATATGGGAGCAAAGTAGTTCTTTCCTTCAAAATCCATATCCCCTCGCTACAGGTGGTTATTACTAATCGGTTAACGGATGAAGACAATCAACGTCGCCGGTTACATGAGTTGGATGAACTTGATGAAAGCCTTTAACAAAAAGGTTAAGGAAAGAATATTTCAAGTAGGTGACCTTGTCCTATCAGTTAGAAGGTCAATGGTGATGACTCACAAATTAGGTAGAAAGTTTGAATTCAAGTGGGAAGGTCCTTCATCACAGAGACGGTATACTCCATAGTGCTTACCGGCTCACAAAACCCAACGGAGATTTATTATGATGCCAATCAATGGTAAGTTCCTCAAGAAGTACTATGTTTGAAATCTATCAGCATGCACTTCTGCGTTCTACATCCCCAGTGAGTATCTAAATAAATAATCAAATAGGATTGATTTTACCCCCTCCCCCCCCCAAATATTTCATTCCTACAATCCCCAACCAAATTGGAAGAATGTTTGTGATCGTCGCATGCCTTCAGAGCCCAACGGCTCTATGATATTCCTTTGTCATTTCCCCAGTAGAAGACATCCGCGTTCAAATCCCCTCTGAGTTGTCCTCTAGGCCCCTACAGGGTTCTATCTTAACACATCCATATAACCTCTGAGTAAAGATAAACTCTAAAAGAAAGTTTACCATGTCCATATTACCTCAGAGTAAACATTCCTATTTAGTAATCTGCACGTTACTATATCCCCATGTCAATAAGCGATCATGTCCATACTACCTCTGAATTGCTTATTGAAATATCCCCACATAGTATTATCTTATCACGTCCATACCACCTCTGAATAAGATACTTCTTATTTCATAACTCATGTTCTGCCACATCCATATGATCTCTGGTCAAAACATCCTTACTTACTATCCATACCTAGCCTTGGGTATGCTACGGACGGTAGGTCCACAAAAATCCTCGAATAATGTTATATAACCTGTCATGTCCATATTACCTCTGACATGTTATTCACTACAATAATAAAATTATAGTATCATAGAGTACAAAGTGAATAAGGAAAGTAAAGTCTTTATTTCTTGTTTAACGCAAAATAGAAACTACTGCAAAAAGCTTCTTTATCTAAGAATACAAAATAAAAAGAGAAAAGATACAAAACGCTACTGGGAAGGGTCGGTGCACAACTAGTCCATACGATGACGAAGAAATTTAGTCTTCGCTTGAGCCTTCACCATCGCCTGACGTTCGGCCTCTCGCCGCAGCAGTGCTTCATCTTCATAAGCAGCAAGTTTAGCGGGGACCGTATCCAATTTGGATTTTTAACTTAACAAGTGCGCCTTGAGTTGAGCTTGCGTCTCCACTTGTTTGTGAAAAGATGTGGCATTCTCGCTCAATTGTGGGCATCAGCTTCCAATAAAGCCTCTTTCTTATGTAACTTCTAAATCTCCTCCCGGACGACAACCAGACGTCTTGTCATGATAGTTTGGGAAGAAAGGTTGATTTCTTTGGTAGATAGGAGTTCCAACTCCTTGTTGTGGATAGCATCTACACTCTGCTCAAGGGCCTCCAAGTTGGCTGAGTAAGCCGAACTAGCTACAATAATTTTAGTTGACAAAATCATCACCTCCTCCGTGATCAGGGCGGAGAGATCGTTCGACTGCATTCTCTAATTTTCCATAAGTTGACCCTCCAGTTCCCCTACGAATGCTTCGAGGACACTCTCCTTGATCTCCTGGTCAGATCGAGCTCGTATGATACAAGCTGAGCCAAAGTCGCGGTCTTGGCTATCACGAACGGCCGACCCCGTTCTAAAGGACCTTTCATACCTCGGTTCAGGATGGTGTAGAAAGTCTCAAGGATGAGACCAGTATACTCATCATCCTCAGTAGCCAAAAGTATCCTCATTGGCAGCGCCATGCTCGGAACACTCGCCAGAATAGGAGCTTGTGCGACCACCAACGTGGCTGCCTTAGCAAAATCTAAAGGCTAGGCCGCGGGCATTGAGCCCGATGATATAGTGCCAAAGGGCGCTCACTCGACGCTTTTGGATCCTTTGAAGGGTCGAATGCTCCAAGGCTAACTCCAACCAAGGTGGAGCCAACTAAAAGTTTTCTGGAGCCAAGGGTGTCCTGGTACCGAGTTTTTCACTCTCCATGATCCCCTTCTCCTGGGGAGGAGACCTATCCATATCTTGGGACAGTGCCGATTGCTCCACCAAGATAGGTACCTTTCCTGAGCCGACGGTCTTAAAAACAATCCTTAAAGGACCGGTCGACGGCACAACCAATTTTCCAGCGTGGGAGACATCTTTTAGCTCTTCAGCCGTCGAATCTACAACAAAAAGGGGGATGGTTCTATCCTTCTCTTCTCCTCCGAACAGAGCCGAAGATTCGAAGACAGCCCCTTCCTCCACCACTATGATGGCCTAAGAAGCAGGATCATCACTAGTCAGCTTTTCATCAGCCCGAGCATCGAGATCCATGGCAGTCTCATCACACACCGTAACTAGTTCAACCATGACTATTTCCTTCAACACCTTTTCCCCATAAGGCTCAGGGACTGGATCCCCTATAGGGATGTGAGTGGTAGAGGTGACTACTTCACCCTCAACCGTGGGTCCTTCCATGGGTTACAATGGTTCCGTCTGTAAACCGGCAAGATCGAACACAATCAAAAGGTTAACACCATGGAAGGTCACATTATGGTAGAAATAAAAAATGACTCACCAGAAGAAGCCCCATGAAGTAGCTTCTGATGATAAACATACCCCAGATCCGAGAAATACCCGATCGAATAGTCAAACGTGGTGTCATCATCTATTGTGGCCTCCATGTCCACTAGATGATTCTTCTCGTCAATAATAGACAGATTTGCTGGTGGCAGGTCATCCCCATGGCTAGATGAGGATGGAGGCTTAGGCGCCTTCTGTTTGCGCCTAGACTTTCCTTTGGTCACCTGTAAACAAAAAAAGATGAGTTAACAAAGAAAGACATTACCAAAATACAATACTGGCTAAAACATGAAGTCCACATATTGGAGAGGTGACAACAGTGGAAGAAGCCTCCTTCTTCGAAGACGACCGTTGCTTAGTGGCCGCCACTTTTTTATTCCTCTTATTTGGGGGCGATGGGCTCGTCCCGACCGACGCTGGTAGTTTCTGACTGGAATCATCTGATCTGTTCACATAAGCATCGGACTCCAGCTCCATGACCAGCTGTGTGCCACGTGGTATAAAGAGGCAGATCATAGCGATAGCATCCCTTGAAGGTTCAAATCGAGTTCCCAAGAGAAGACTTTGCTCTCAACCATACTCCGGAGGATAGGAGCTCGCCGAACAATAAAACTTAGTGGCGGAGTACAAGATGTACGTCTCTGATCTTCGTGCGAGGGAGCCATAAAGCGCACCCTAGTGCAACCAGTGTTATAATACTGCCAAGCTAGCGCACCCTCAAGAAGCCCTCCTTTATAGGCAAGGTAGGTGTTGGAATTAGTCAACAATAATTGACTATAACCAAACTGTCGGGCAAACTGGCTCGGCAGGTAGGGTTCTAAGAATACCTCATTTTGGTTCTAGTACACCAAATAAGATGGCTGTATCGATTGCAATCAATGGAAGGACTCCTCAAAAAGATTAGAAAAGCGAGTTACGCCACCCACCAACTTGCTCCCCTCATTGAATTCTATGTAGGAAGGGAGGATCTTGAAAATCTCGTACCCATCTAAGTACGATAACGCCTTCCGACACACGAGAACCTCTCCGATTGACCAGACCTGTTTTCGATAATGTCGAAGGAAAACATTCTCTGGACAGAGAGATACCTCCGTATCCGGGTCCATCTGAGAGGGGTAGTGCAACATTAGGCACCCTATCAGATAATAGAAGGATAATTCTGATCGGGGGAACTCACCTTTACCATCATAATTCACCATCTTATCTATAAAATGTTGCAAATCCCTTTGGAGGTTGCACACTATGACAGAAAGAAGGGCTAGCCTATAGCCAAATATGAGCTGGATGACTGGGAGTATCAAATTTTGGCTCACCCACTCAAGCGACCCTGAGCCACCAGGGACCACATAATCGCGTAGTCATATCATCAGATATGCGACCACCAATATCTTAGATGACAGCTGGTACACGTCCTCGTAGAATAAACTGTTGATAGATGAAGTGGGACACTTATGCTCATCAAGATCTGGATGCTTCTCCTTTTTCTTTGCTATCTGCTCTTCAACAACATCTAGTGTATAGAAAGAACGGATGCCAAAGGCATATTGACCTGGCTTCGTCGGCCCTTGCATAAAAATGTGTTTCCTCCAATAATGGATGTAGGGAGTGGATCGTTGGATGTCGAAGCATTGACACATCATATGATGGCATAACAGTTCTCTATAAACTACCGCCATATCAGCATCTTTCTTCTCCAAAGAAAGGAGCTCTTCATTCGTAGGAGTGTACTCTTCATAGGGCTCGGTTCCCCAGGGCAGCTTGAGGTTGAATGTATCTCGTGAACTGCTAAGCCCATCTCTTTGCCCGATACAAAGAATGTACCAGTGTGTAGGTTGTACATTTCAACTAGCACTCAAAACATAAGCTGGTTTACCTCGATCCCGTACTGGGTAGCCCTGATGGCATAGTAAAGTCAAAGCCCCTTCAACAAGACTTTGTACTCGTTATGGATCCATACAGTCAGGTCATACCACTCACGGTTGCTAAGGGTCCAAGTCGTGAGACGGAAGGCACCCGACGAATTTAGGCGATTTACCTCTAGCATGTAATGTCCCAGTCCCAAAATACGTAGGACTAGGAACGTAGACATGCCAGCCGTATAATAAATATACATAAGCTGTAAAATGCAGTAGAACCATAACTAATCTCATCTACACAAAATAAAGAAATAAAAGATATCATAAAACGATAATGAATTATCTTGATACAATATGTTGGACGGAGACAAATCCACTACCAACAAGTAAAGGAAAAATACATGAGAAAAGAAATAATTTTGGCGAGCGAAGCAAAGACGATCCAAGTGCAATCATCCTCGAAGAAATAACGAGGATCACGGCTAGAGCTAGAACACCTGCGAAAGACAAGATCACACACCTGGCGAGATAACCAGGTCCTCAGAGGGACGTAACAAGACACATAATATCATGCCATATAATCTGAATAAATATTGCTCAAATAAATAAGGGATGCATGCAATAGGGTACCTAACCATACTATAGTGAATATGTAAAGAACGAACCTTCACATATGGGCACTCGGTCTGTATAGCAGTGACATCGTCCCTCTCATCGGGAATCAGTACAATCCGTCCATAACTTTCAGCGAACGTTAGACGGAACCAGTAAAAAAAGTCCATAACGTTCCATGAATGTCAGAGGGAATCAGTACAATAGGGTGAACCTGCATCTCCAACGGAGCTTCAGGTACAATAGCACTATGTAAATGGGGTCTATACATCAAGGAACTATTCTTCCCTCCCAATGCCTAATATGTTGTATCCACAACACAAAACCTCTATTAACCGCTAAGTCAAACTAGCATGCAATCTCTATTAGCGGTTATTCCTATCGCACGACTTATACGTACCGGTGGCCAGCCAGTCACGCATGTCCGTATTCTACATGCGACACACAACTTTATGGAACAACGTGTCAAGGCTAATGAATGCAACACACAAAGGTGGTCCCTTAAATATAGGTTTAATGTGTAAGAAACTAATACATAGCATGAAATATAAATGAACAGTAAGTTCTAACAGGTTATGCCATGTATCATAGTTTATTTTGCATAGAAAAAATAATGAATAATGCATGAAATATGAGCTAAAATAATTAAACAGCAAATGGCAAAGTATCTTGCCTGAGGTTATGTGCAAAAGGGAATAATCCAGTAGCTCGAACAGACAATTAAACGAGCAAGAAAAGCCAAGTCCCGCAGATGACTCCGGATGCTGCAACAAACATCACGAACGAGTGTGGAATATAAGATATGTCTAGGAAACGCCTGTCCAAAAGTTAAATTCTGGAATAGGGACAAAATCGTAATTTTGGGTCAAAATGATGTCCGCCGTTGGACCTGCTTTGCACCGAAATGCGTGCCAATATCTACGTTCTCTAAAGTCGTCAAACTACATGTCTACATATTTGTTTTGATGAGACGAACTCAACGGTATGTCCAATTTTGGATTCCGGTAGGTTGTGCACAAAATCGCCCGTTGAGTAGGATTGTGGGCCCGCCAAAATAGTGTCCCGATCACCGATCTCAGAATCGGACCAAACTTGGCTCACAGGACCAGAAAAATATTTCAAGTCCAATGGTGCAAGTTTCATCGTGATATGATGAGTGTGCACAAAGTTGTGACTTATTTTGCAAAGGGGCGATACGGGGTATCTCGACGGATACGCACTGATTTCGTCGCGCACATGCAATGAAATCGGGTTCCGTCAGTTCCCACATGTTGACAATATCCATACGCGCCTTTTGATGCATATAGTGCGCGACCACGTCGCCCGGTTTGTCGGGGCACACGCCGTATCGGGTGTTTTTCCACTTTTCAAAAATAAAATTTATAATATTTCGTGAAACTTTAACAACTTGTAACTTTCTACATACTAGATAAAAAGTGAATCCAAAATGTGTGTTACAGCCTCGGTTAGGTTGACTTTGACTATCTTCAATTAGTTTCTACAAGATCCATTTGTACAGAACGAAAATTGGCCGACAAGTTGGTGTTTTAAAACAGTTTTTAATATTCTAGAAAAGTAGTTTTTCTCCAACTTCACCTCGATTTTTCGAGCAAGTTGGAGGGCCATGTCGAAATCCACCCGGGAGATTTCGAAGAGGGTTATGTGGGCTTTCTACACGAATTTACGGATCTAAAAACGGATTTAAATGGAGAGAGATATCGATCGGGGAAGTGGGATACCTTAAAGTGGGAATCTGTTGTTGTTGTTTGTTGTCGAGACGACTGGGAGACGGGACTACTGTCGCTCCGGCGAGGTTGGGCACTCACGCCGAGGAGAGAGGGAGGATGGAGGAGGAAAGAGGAGGAAGGAGGAGGATATTAGGGTTTTTTATTAGAGAGTTAAATATATATATGTATGTATATATATATATATATATATATATATATATATATATATATATATATATATATATATATATATATATATATATATATATTAGGGATGGGGTTCAGCCAACCATTACTAAAGCTGCTGCTATATTGCTGCTTGCAAGGGGGGCGCACACGCAATTGTGCTGCTGCCGCTGCTATTTAGTTGTGGGTGGTCGGGTGGGGCCGACCACCCCTTATGCTTTTTTTTTTCTTTTTTTTTCATTTCTTTTCAATCAATCTTCAATATATATATATATATATATATATATATATATATATATATATATATATATATATATATATATATATATATATATATATACACCAAAAAATCTATTTAAAATTCAAATATCATTTAAAAGTCAACTATCCAATTATTTAATATATTTGAGCATATCTACATGTATATAAATTCAATCCTTAATAAATCAACACAAAATAGTAATAATATTTAAATAGAAAAAATATGTTTATTAAATATTCGCAAAATAAATTTTAATAATAATAAATTAATAAAATCTTTCCATTGGGTGAACTTATACCGCACACCCTATCCGGGTCCAAAAATAGTAAAATTTTGTAAAGTATTATTTTATTAATAAAATATAGATTTTGTACCCAAAGTCAATAAATATTCAACAAGTTCTAAAAATAATTTAAAAATATTGTACATACACAAAATATTCCTATATGGCCACCTTAGTCACCCCACATGCTCACATGGGCTTAAATTTGGTTCGGTCCCTGTTCGGGCTAAATTGGCCAAACCGAGTCATCAAAAAAAAAATAAAACCATAAATCGTATAAATTTATTTTTAAGTCTAATAAAATAATAAAAATAATTTAAAAATAGGGGTTTACATCCTACCCAACTTACAAGAATTTTGTCCTCGAAATTTAGGAATAATAGGATAGATAGGGTTGAGGGATCGGAAGAGTTCGTCAATACCAAAATATAATTAAATTTTGGAGTAGGCGATAAAACGGCGTTGAACACTACCATTCAATAGAAAATTATGGAGTCGATATATACAAAAATATATCATGGTTATGGAATTGAATAAGGATCGCTAGTGAAGGTAACAAAATTTTGAATATCCAATTTTAGAGAACAGTAAGGAATTGAGTAGGCCAAGAGAATAAATTAGACATTTAAGAGATGTGATTCCTTAAGGGAGAACTGGATACTAATCGTCTTGGTCGAGGGTTTGATTAAGTGATGATTAGAATCACTCTCGTGCGTTTAAGAGGGGTTGGAAGGGCACAATGAAATTTCTAGGATTGGGGAGAAGTAGAGTTCAAGGTGAGGATATAGCCACATGAGTTGGTTGGTGGCTATCTAAATTCGTGTTGAAATAACTGATAGGAAAACGAAAGGTGATATCTTGTATCTATCTATCGTGCATAGTGCCTGGTCTTTCTAATATAAGTAAAGTAAAAATAATAAAGAGTTCAAGGATGATGCTATCGAGTACGAATACGTGGTTCATAGGTGACGGAAATAATTCAAATGAGAGTTGTCAATGCTGTCGCAGATGAGACTCTATGGCAAGTTTACTATGTCTCCATCCACGTTGAATAATATGTGATAAGCGAACCATAGTGCAATAGGTTGATCAGACCATCATGCACCGGATCTAATTAGACAATATGTTAGTGGGTGCACCCAATAAAATATGTCATAATCAAGCTTGATAATGAAATAAGCTTGCAAAACTGAAGCTACATTAGCAGCATGAGATAGTCAAAATATGAGCAAGGAAGGTACTGATGAAGGAATTTTAATTAGTCCAAGATCTTTTAAAATCAAGGCTCGCCGAAAGTTTGGGCCTATACAGTTGTCCTAGTGTTTCTTCATTTATGGCTTGGTAGACTAGATAAGGTAGGGTCCTCTGAATTATAGTTGAAGTCAACTTACCAATGTGGTCACAAGGAAAAAGCTTTGTTAGGTGGTGAGGCATTCTACCCAACTTACAAGAGTTAAACTAATAGTATCATGGGATAATGGGTCAAGCGATCGAGATAAAGTACAAATTTAAGCATTTAAGGAATTAAGTGGAACAAAATCATATATCGGTCGAAAAGAATTGAGTCGAGGTTGAATCCCTATCTGAGGTCGAAAAATATATCAGTATCATGGTAAAGATTATAGTTTGGCCATTTTGACCATAAGGTCATATCAAAAAATAGAGTACAAGGAGATGGGTATTAGTGGGACATGATATGTCTACATGAAGGTGGACTTGTCTAGGTCTTAAATATAAAATTTGTTGGAAGGAAAAGTCTAGTGTTGTGCTCCAAACATCCAAGTCACGGTAAGGGACGCCAAAAGATCAAAAATAGAAAGTGGCAGTTCACGAGGTGATAATTTAATGCACAAAAACAAAGAAGATCAAGTTAAAGCATAAAATAAAATTAATTAAAGAATTTAGTAAAAATAATTTAGGAACACAATTTTGGAGAGAAGATAGTCTCCTAGATGAATACATTTAAGGAACCATTAAATCATTATTCAAATTGCAAGTGGGTTAGAAGGTCGCAATTAAAAGATCTATAATTGAAGGAAGGTCGAGTAAGCCGAGGTAGAAATACAGTCACATAGCTGGGTAGATGACTAACAACATTGTGTATATACTACTATCACGGTCATAAGTGACATGGCAATTAGTGTGGGATACTTTAACTCATTAAGGCTACCTTTGTGGCCTACCATTAATATTTCAACTCGAGTTTC
Source organism: Iris pallida (assembly GCA_029216955.1). Lineage (NCBI taxonomy): Eukaryota > Viridiplantae > Streptophyta > Magnoliopsida > Asparagales > Iridaceae > Iris > Iris pallida. Next base: position 5,168,002 of record JANAVB010040620.1, read on the forward strand.
CTCCAAAAAGTTTCAAAAATAAACTTTCAAAAATAAAGCACCAAAATTTGTATTCACTCCAAGCCGTTCAAATTCATCATAAAAATTTAAATCACTCTCATAAATCTTAAAGCAAAATTTTATCACGTTGCTACTAACCTTTTCCAAAATTAACGTTTAAATTCAACTATTTAACTCAAGAGTTCATAATTACGAGTCCAAAAAAATTTCACAATCAATCAAAAATTTAACACTCCAAAATTTTCAAATAACTCATAATAAAACTCTTAGCATATTAAAAGCAATCTCAAAAATTAAGCTCATACTCTCATAAATTTTAACTTCTATTCATGCTAAGTTATTCCAACAAAATCACAACTTTTAAATGGTAACTTTCTTTAATCAATCAAAATAACTTTCCGTCACATCTTTCGAAATTCTCCAAAAGTTTAATATTAGCAATCCCACATTAAACTAAATTTTCAAATAATCTTATCAGTCAAAATCCCTTTTTTTTTACCAAAAATCTAAATAGATTTGTAAATCCTCAATCACAAGACACCATTTAAAATAAAAATTTCTCAAAAATCGTTTTCATAACTTTCAAATATTTTAAACCAAAATTCACCATCATTACTTCCACCTAAAATTTAAAATTTACTAAACACGAAATCGCAAGTTGTACAACGCAAATTTAAATAATTCCTATGGCCATTTTTAAAAGCTAAGATCATTTTCAAACCAAATTTATACCTGTTCAAAGGTGTATAACTATAATACAATAAATCATAAACATCAAAACTCAAAAATCAAATAATTTATATTTGTTCAAAGATGTATATCTATCACCCAAAACTCATAAATATCACAACTCAAAAAGCAAAACCATTTATACTTGGGCAAGGATGTATAACTATAATCCAATAAATATCAAATCTTGAAAATCAATCAATTTCTTAAACCAAGTATGAAATTCTATAAATCCTCTGGTGTTTACTATTTAGAAATCTCAGGGTTAAAACTTTCCGTGGTAATACCCTACTTTACCAATTACAAATCATTAAATCACACTAAAAGCCTTTTTAAGTCAATTAGAGTCTTGAATGTATTCTGATTGCCAATATAACCATTCTAGCCATGTGTCTGACCTATGAGCATATACTAGTGTAGTCATCTTTCTAGTTGACACCAAGCACGAAAATAAGAATCAACGGTTGAAAGGAATCAAGCAAGATGCAGTTCAAGGAGGTCGAACAAGAGTTCGAAATATGAAGCCAAAGGAAGATGTCAAGCTGTATGGATGAGATTCCTAGATTCTAATCCTATGTGCAGGCTCACATCGTACAATTACGTAACCGAAGTGACAAACTCGACCTGCATGGGCCACTACAAAAATATGTAACGTCCCAGTCCCAAAATACGTAGGACTAAGAACGTAGACATGCCAACCGTATAATAAATATACGTAAGCTGTAAAATGCAGTAGAACCATAACTAATCTCATCCACACAAAATAAAGGAATAAAAATATCATAAAATGATAATAAATTATCTTGATACAATATGTTGGGCGGAGACAAATCCACTACCAACAAGTAAAGGAAAAATACATGAGAAAAGAAATAATTTTGGCGAGCGAAGCGAAGACGATCCAAGTACAATCATCCTCGAAAAAATAGCGAGGATCACGGCTAGAGCTAGAACACATGCGAAAGACAAGAGCACACACCTGGCGAGATAACCAGGTCCTCAGAGGGACGTAACAAGACACATAATATCATGCCATATAATATGAATAAATATTGCTGAAATAAATAAGGGATGCATGTAATAGGGTACCTAACCATACTATAATGAATATGCAAAGAACGAACCTTCACATATGGGCACTCGGTCTGTATAGCAGTGACATCGTCCCTCTCATCGAAAATCAGTACAATCCGTCCATAACGTTCAACGAACGTCAGAGGGAACCAGTAAAAAAAACGTCCATAACGTTCCATGAACGTCAGAGGGAATCAGTACAATAGGGTTAACCTGCGTCTCCAACGAAGCTTCAGGTACAATAGCAGTATGTAAATGGGGCCCATACATCAAGGAACTGTTCTTCCCTCCCAATGCCTAATGTGTTGTATCCACAACACAAAACCTCTATTAACTGCTAAGTCAAACTAGCATGCAATCTCTATTACCTGTTATTCCTATCGCACAACTTATACGTACCGGTGGCCAGCCAGTCACGCACGTCCGTGTTCTATATACGACACAAAACTTCGTGGTACAACGTGTCAAGGCCAATGAATGCAACACACAAAGGTGGTCCCTTAAATCTAGGTTTAATGTGTAAGAAACTAATACATAACAGGAAATATAAATGAACAGTAAGTTCTAACAGGTTACGCCATGTATCACAGTTTATTTTGCATAGAAAAATAATGAATAATGCATGAAATATGAGCTAAAATAATTAATCAGCAAATGGCAAAGTGTCTTGCCTGAGGTTATGTACAAAAGGGAATAATCCAGTAGCTCGAACAGACAATTAAACGAAGCAAGAAAAGCCAAGTCCCGCAGATGACTTCGGATGCTGCAACAAACATCACAAACAAGTTTGGAATATAAGATATGTCTAGGAAATGCCTGTCGAAAAGTTAAATTCTAGAACAGGGGCAAAATCGTAATTTCGGGTCAAAATGATGTCCGCCGTTGGACCCGTTTTGCACCGAAATACGTGCCAATATATACGGTCTCTAAAGCCGTCAAACTACATGTCTATAGATTTTTTTGATGAGACGAACCCAACGGTATGTCAAATTTTGGATTCCAGTGGGTTGTGCACAAAATCGTCCGTTGAGTGAGATTATGGGCCCGCCAAAATAGCGTCCCGATCAATGGTCTCAGAATCGGACCAAACTGGCTCACAGGACCAGAAAAATATTTCGAGTCCAATGGTGCAAGTTTCATCGCGATAAAATGAGTGTGCACAAAGTTGTGACTTAATTTGTAAAGGGTCGATACGGGGTATCTCGACGGATACGCACTGATTTCGTCGCGCACATGCAACAAAATCGGATTTCGTCAATTCCCAAACGTCGAAAACATCCATACGTGCCATTTGATGCGTATAGTGCGCGACCACGTCGCCCTATTTATCGGGGCGCACGCCGTATCGGGTGTTTTTCCACTTTTCGAAAACAAATTTTACAATTTTTCGTGAAACTTTAATAACGTGTAACTTTCTACATACTAGATAAAAAGTGAATCCAAAATGTGCGTTACAATCTCGGTTAGGTTGTCTTTGGCTGTCTTCAATTAGTTTCTACAAGGTCCATTTGTACAGAACGAAAATTGGCCGACAAGTTGGTGCTTTAAAACAGTTTTAATATTCCAGAAAAGTGGTTTTTCTCCAACTTCACCTCGATTTTTCGAGCAAGTTTAATGGCCATGTCGAAATCCACCTGGGGGATTTCGAAGAGGGTCATGTGGGCTTTCTACACGAATTTACGGATCTAAAAACGAATTTATATTGAGAGAGATATCGATCGGGGAAGTGGGATACCTTAAAGTGGGAATCTGTTATTGTTGTTTGTTGTCGAGACGACTGGGAGACGGGACTGCTGTCGCTCCGGCGAGGTTGGGCACTCACGTCTAGGAGAGGGGGAGGATGGAGGAGGAAAAAGAGGAAGGAGGAGGAGATTAGGGTTTTTCATTAGAGAGTTATATATATATTAAATATATATATATAAAAATATATATATATATATATTATATATATATATATATAATATATATATATTAGGGATGGGTTCGGCCAACCATTACTAAAGCTGCTGCTATATTGCTGCTTCCAAGGGGGGCGCACACGCAATTGTGCTACTACCGCGCTATTTAGTTATGGGTGGTCGGGTGGGGCCGACCACCAGCCGACCACCCCTTATGCTTTTTTATTTCTTTTTTTTTCTTTTCTTTTCAATCAATCTTCAATATTATAATCTATATATATATATATATGTATATCCATAAATACACCAAAAAATCTATTTAAAATTCAAATATCATTCAAAGTCAACTATCCAATTATTTAATATATTTGAGCATATCTACTATATAAATTCAATCCTTAATAAATCAACTCAAATAGTAATAATATTTAAATAGAAAAACATGTTTATTAAATCTTCGCAAAATAAATTTTAATAATAATAAATTACTAAAATCTTTCCAATGGGTGAACTTATACCGCACACCCTATCCGGGTCCAAAAATAGTAAAATTTTGTAAATATTATTTTATTAATAAAATATAGATTTTTGTACCCAAAGTCAATAAATATTCAACAAGTTCTAAAAATAATTTTAAAAATTTGTACATACCAAAATATTCCTATATGACCACCTTAGTCACCCAACATGCTCACATGGGCTTAAATTTGGTTCGGGCCTTGTTCGGGCTGAATTGGCCAAACCGAGTCATCAAAAAATAAATAAACCATAAATTGTATAAATTCATTTTTAAGTCTAATAAAATAATAAAAATAATTAAAAAATAAGTGTTTTACATAGCATCTAGGTGACGAAAGTCGTGGCTCTGAAGGCCAAAGACTGGGTCTACCTCATTAACCATTTTTCCTCGGTGTAGCACTCGTAGGGAAAGGAAGGCCCTCCCCGTACAACTTCAAATGTATCCTTTTGCGCATGTGGGTCTTCAGTTTGAAGCGTCCAGACACTGCCCTGGCCTGTCTCGGAGTCAGCTTCCAGTACGTTACTCTCTGCGTAGGGAGCGAATAAAAAAGCGGTAATTGGCGGTCCATCGCTGGAAGATGCATCTTAAGGCTATGAGCCTCGAGAAACATTCCTCTTTCAGCTTCATGATTCCAGCTTCTTCGCGTGCTACCTTATCGCCGAATAAGAACTGCAATTTTAGGTAGTACCTGCTCCCACCATCTCCCTTGGAGAGCTTCCCAGATACTAACATCTGCTTGAGGAAGGCACAATCTTGGGTCGTGATCATATCCATCCTCCGACAAGGTTGACCTGCAGAGATGGCAGTCATCGTCGGGGTTACGACATTATCTTCAAAGTTTGACCAGTTGGTGATGTCAGCATTACTGCATAAAAGAAGTAGAAGTATCAATAAAACATCTAGCCATTACTAAGTCAGACAAAAGTCCTAAAACCTAATAAATAGATCGACAGTTCGTACGTGCAACATT
>JANAVB010040620.1:5187104-5334604 GCA_029216955.1 Iris pallida
GTTTTATGGCTTATGAGGATTTACGGCTTATGGTAAATAAGAATTAAGTGGAGGACTTATGTGCAAATAGCTAGGTGTGAATTGAATTGAATTCACCATAAAGTGAACTGTTGGTGTGAATTGAATTCACCAAAGAGTGAACTCTATATTGGGAAGATGAATGGAATTCGTTCAATAACCGTTTTGACGAGCCGTTTAATCTTCTTCTTCCTTTTTCTTTTAAAGACCCTCACACCTTTTCATTCTCCTTCACTCCACCCCTTCTCCCTTCCACTTATCTTCCCATAGCCGCGAGCCCTTCGTCAAGAACCGACGCCAGCCCCGCGACCGCGGGAGTGACCGCCAACCGCTCGTCGGAACCGTGTGCAGACAGTCACGTTATCGCCAAGCACCACCGATGACAGAGGTCGACCACCCCGGGATCCCCTACAACGACCGTCACTTTCTTCCTCGGTGAGATTTCTAGCCGTTGTTACTTTAAAAATAATGGAAGCCTTTAAAAACATCAAAATAAGCTTGGCCAAGTGGCCAGCGGCCCATCTCTTGGTCCCTGTCATAGCGGACCCTAGTTGAGCCCTCCCCTTTGCATGTTTTTTTATATATATATAGATATATATAATGTCTAGAATGAAATATAAACTGTTGGGTTCTATTTCTAAAACAGAACTAAATTTGACCTATTTCTTAGAGCAGTTCTGTTAAGACCCCGTCCATGAAGCCTGAGTTCGAGCCCTGGCTTTGTGTTTTTGTATATATATGTGTGTGTATATATACTATTAATAATACATAAATTGTATTATTTTATCATATGTTCTGTATTTTATATTTTTATCAATGCTTTTTATACTATGTAAAATTTATGTAAAATATTGATAAATGGTAATTTTAGTTGTAGTATTCATTTATAATTTTTGCAGAATTATTTATTCATTAAACATATTATTTAGTAACTAAAAATAGTAATTAGAAAATTGTGAAAACTGTGTCTTCTAATTTTTAATGCATGTTTAATTTTATTAATAAATCTTAGAAAAATACTGGTAATTAGTGTTTTTATATGTAGTATTTATTTATAAATTTTTCCAGCATTAAGTATTATTATTTATATTTTTTATTAATTAAAAATTGAAAGTACTATTTAATGTATTTAATGTATATTAAATTTTAGTAAATATTAAATAGGGTAGTAAAATTAAATAAAATCCAGAAACAAATAGTAAATTTTCTGTAAATCATTTTCATATACTTAAATGTTAATTTTTATGTTAGTTTTGATATGTTAAAAATTAGTTTCTTTTAACAATTAATTATAAATAATTTTTTTAAATAGTTTCTGATTCAAATAATTCTATAAATAGTAATTTTTGTCCAAATTTTTTTACAAACTAATACCTTCATTATTTTGTCTAATTTGTCCATTGAAAAATAGTAGCTTGTTAGTTAGAGATCTCTAACTACTTAAACGAACGTTGTCGGACCACTTTTCATAAATACTTACTTATTTAATAATTAAAATAAAATATTTTTAATTACTATTAAATTCCTGTAAAATATAAGTAATCCATGACTTGTGATTTTAACTTAGTAAAACCTAATTTTGATGTGTATTAAATATTGTGTTAGTCTTAATGTTCAATGTTAGAAATAGTGTGCCATGACGGCAAGATCGATGTCTAGCACAACTTGACCCCGTAAGTAAGCACAATACATAGATAGCACTTTACCTTTAAACTAAGCAACATTATACCTTGTTACAACTTGAGAACTTTGGACATCAACATTTAACATCAATCTTTTTGGGTAAAACAAGGCAAGTACACTATAACTTTACGTTTCTGTTGACGATTCCTATTTCGCATATTAGACTTTTGTTACCTGTTTCTCACTTTTTCGATAAGTTGTTCATTACAAGTATCTCAAGTTGTATTTAGCACTTCTTAAGTTGTACCTTTCTTACATGTTTCAAGTTGTACTATTCTTTCATGTTACATGTTGTATTCCTCTTACATTTGTCTTACACTTGCATAGGTTGGAAAATGTCTAGTTAACATGTGATCAAAGTCCATAGAGTAGTACATGAATCCGAGCTTGACTGCACATCGTGCACGTGTAGTCAATGTTGTACCCCCATGTTATCTTTATTTACATGTTACAAGTTCTCTTATTATAGACGATCACATGTCTACCAGCTTTTCAAAATTACTTTACATAGTTCATATCTCTTATCATATTGCAACCATTATTTTTTGTTGCAATTACAAATTCTAGTTGTTATTTCCTTATTTCCATGTCTTTCCATATTGTCATTTCCATGTTTTAGTAACTGTAAGTTGTAGGGTTGTACTTTGCTCCTTTCCAGATTGGATCATTGCAGGTGAATTGACTGAGAAGGAGTTGCTTTGCAATTCATACTATGGATCTGCCACTAAGACGCTAGCCCACATCTCAGAGGATGTCCCTGCTGGGGAATACCCTATGGCTTAGCTAACATTGTTGGCACATTTAATTTTGATATATTAACAACATCTTCGTAGTTTAGTTTTCTTTGTCTTCAGATTCATATCTTCTCGGAAGCTCTACTACATAAAGTCTTTCCGTTCAAGTGCTACCATCCTTTGCATTGAAGACTGAAGCAGATACCGACGCTCCTTGCAGAGACGGCTTCCTACCTGCTTATAGTCTTCGAGTTTATACAAGGTTTAGGTATATCTGTAAACACTTAAGGACGGATGACAAGTAAAAGCATAAGTCAAAAATCAATTTCTTACAGAGCGTCATACCGGCGGCATGCTCCGGCATACCGGTGGTATATCGTTTTTATCGTCCACAAAGTTACTGGGATAAATAGTCGGCATACCGACGGTATGCTCCGGCATACCGGCAGTATACCGTTTTTATCACCCATAAACTTGCTGTGAAAAATTGTCGGCATACCGAAGGTATGCTGCGGCATACCGACGGTATACCGTTTTGTGGACCATAAAACGTTCTGTGACAAAACGTCGGCATACCGACGGTATGCTCCGGCATGCCAGCGGTATATCGTTTTGTTTGCCAGAAAACGTTCTGTGACAAAACGTCGGTATACCGACGGTATGCCGGGGCATACCGACGGTATACCGGGTTTCATAAATTTAATTTTTGAATTGCTCTGACTAGCATTAATGGCCACATTTAATGCTCTCAAATGGTCATTAATATGACCGTTACTATTTGACTGGTATACCGACGGTTTGCCGCTGCATACCGACGGTATGCCGGTCTGGCTGTATCCAGAGCATTAAATGCCACCCACTCTTGGTTTCTCTATAAAAAGAAAGCTCTCTCTCTCTCTCATGAGGCTTTCACCAACTCTTGCCATAAATTTTCCAAGCAACCAAGAGCTCCACCATTAATACTCTACCAAGCTTTTAATTGTCATCCTCTTCCAAAGTGCTAGAGTATTTAAGAGTTGTAATTTTCGATCTTCACGTGTTAGAAGATCAACAAGTTCTCTTTTCATTTATTTGAAGTTGGCGAGCCTTCGTAAGAAAACTCGGGTGTTGAAGTTGGCGAGTCTTCGGATCCAAACTTGTATTGAAGTTGGCGAGTTCTTCGGATCCAAACTCATGTGTACTATTTGATTAAATAGTGGATTTAAGCCGAAGAGAGTTCCGGGACTGGATTGCCTCAAGTGAGGATACCAGGATACATCTTGTGTTTGATCTTCTCACTCTTTACTTTTATTTGTCATATATTGCTTCTGTTGTTCTAGTTATTTTTTATAACCTATTCACCCCCCCCTCTAGGGTACTACAATTGTTATCAGAGCTTCGTTCTCTTGATTTGGATTTACACCCTTTGAGTGATCATGGCCTCTAACCCTATTATCAACACCTTCCACAATGAAGGACACTCCACAAATAGGCCTCCCCTATTTGATGGAACCAACTATAACTACTGGAAGATTAGGATGAGCATTTATCTGAAGTCCATAGATTTCGATTATGGGATTGTGTGATAAATGGTCTTCTTATTCCTTCCAGAGTTATTGAGGATATTGCTTCTAACACCCTTAGGGACACACTTACTGAAAACACCAAGAAGCCTGCGAGTCAAGATTCCAAGGCAATGAACGCTCTTTATTGTACTCTCGACAGTAGTGAATTCAACCGAATCTCTACTTGCAAGACTTCCAATGAGATTTAGAAGTTACTTGAAGTCACACACGAGGGTACTTCACAAGTGAAGGAATCCAAGATTAGTAGACTCACGCAAGAATATGAGTCCTTTAAGATGAAGCATGATGAATCTATTACTTGCATGTTTACTCGTTTTGGTGATATTATTAATCCTCTCTCTTCTCTTGGTAAGGAATATCCTGCTCATGAAAAGATCAGAAAAATTCTTAGAGGATTGACAAAAGTTTGGAGTCCTAAAGCTACCGCAATCATTGAGGGGAACGACCTGACAGTCATGTACCTTGAGACCCTCATGGGTAAGCTAATGACTCATGAACTCCATATGAAGGATCAATAGGAATCCTCCACATAAGAGAAAGAGAAAGAGAAGACCAAAGGGAAGGAGAAATCTCTTGCTCTCAAAGCTACAAAGTCCTACTCCAAGGATAGCTCCGATGATAATGAGTCGGACGACGATGAAGAAATAGCTCTCACAGCTAAGCACTTCCGGAAGTTCCTCAAATTTAACAAGGCCAACCGCTTCAGACGGGACAATGAGGAAGATCCGGCGTGTTATCAATACAGAAGACCCGAACACATCAAGAGGGACTGTCCGATGATAAGAAAAGACTCAAGCAAGTACGAGAAGCCTAGCAAGGGAAGCTCGTCCTCCAGGAAATTCGCCAACACAAGCATTTGGTGTGAGAGTGACACAAGCGACTCCGACAACGACAAAGAGTGCAAACACAATGCCAACGTTTGTCTCATGGCAACCGATGAGGTACTTGATGATCTTTCCTTAAATACTCTTACTTATGATGATTTGGAGAAAGCTATTCTTGAATTGCATGAAGAGCACGAAGGTGTTAGGAATAAATATAAGAAATCTCTTAAAGAGGTTGATGCTCTTCAACTTGAAGTAGAATGACTCCCAAGCATCATTATTGATGTAAAGGGAAAATCTCCTGCTTCTGATACGGATGAGATAGTGTCTTTGTGACTCAAGTTTCAAGAATCTCTTGACACCATCAAGAAAAAGGATGATGAGATTCAATCCATGAGAAGAGCTTATGAATTTGCTATACATAAAGTTCAAGATGCTAATAGGAGAGAATATGATACTTCTATTAAGTATAATGATCTTCTTGTACAGAGTAAGAAATTAGGCAATAAGAACACTACTCACATGCATACTCCAAGACACCTCCACACTCATCACAATGCTAGGCATACTTCTTACATGAACACTACAAACAAATCCTTTTCTAACACAAGGAAATGACCATTTGTTAAGAAAAACACTTCGTATCATGCTTTTTATTATCATCATCATAATACTAATGTTAGAGTTCCTCGCACTAGAGATTCACATATGCATGATTATCACATATCTTCTTCTAAATCCTCTATGATTTGCAATTACTGTGGCTTGCTTGGACATACGACCAATTATTGTCATACAAGGAAACTTGTTGATAAGAAAGTTTTTATGTGGGTTCCTAAGACTAACACTCAAGGACCCATAAGATCATGGGTACCAAAATGTTCATCTTCAACTTATGTTGTAGGTGAAGAGTCCTTCTCATGCTAGAAGCAAGTGGATTCCCGATAGCGGTTATTCACGGCACATGACCGGGGATGCTTCATTATTTACAACGCTATCGATGAAGAAGGAAGGACACGTCTCTTTTGGTAACAATCTTAAAGGTCACATTATAGGAAATGGTAATATAGGTTTCCCTCCTTATCCTTGTATTAAGAATGTGTGTCTTGTTACTAATCTTAAACACAATCTTCTTAGTATTAGTCATCTTACCGATAATGGTTATGATATCAAGTTTGTTAAGCTCAAATGTTTCATTACCGATAGCTCTAGTGGATCTATTGTTTTTGAAGGCATTAGAGAAAACAATATCTATATTTTATATCTTGTTGAAGACACTAACAATGACAGGTGCTTAATTGCTAAGAACGATGAGAGTTGGCTTTGGCACATGAGGCTCGAACACGCCAACATGGATACCATCTCTCGTCTTGCTACCAAGAAGCTCGTAAGAGGACTCCCAAGTATCCCGTTCAAAAAGGATATGGTGTGTGAAGAATGCGAGAAGAGTAAGTTAACAAAGTCATCCTTCAAATCAATCAACTCTGTGACTACTTCTAGACCTCTTCAACTTATTCATATGGATCTTTTTGGTCCTACTAGAGTTGCTAGCCTTGGAGGCAAGCTTTATGCTTTTGTTTTGGTTGATAATTTTTCGAGATTTACTTGGGTTATTTTTCTTGCTTGCAAAAGTGATACTTTTCGTGAATTTGTTGCTTTTTGTAAACGTGTTTAAAATGAGAAAGGTTTTTCTATTAACAAGATTAAAAGTGATCATGAAGGAGAATTTGACAATGCCGATTTCAAAAGATTTTGTGAAAAGAATGGTTTTGGACATGATTTTGCTTGTCCACGAACTCCTCAACAAAATGGTGTTGTAGAGAGAAAGAATAAATCCTTTGGCGATATGGCCCGGGTTATGTTAAACCAATATAAGCTCCCCAAATATTTTTGGGCGGAAGTCGTTAATACGGCATGTCATGTTATAAATAGGGTCATGATTAGACCTATTTCTAAGAAAACTCCTTATGAGCTTTGGTTTGACAAAATTTCCTCTATTGAATATTTTAAAGTTTTTGGCTGTAATTGTTTTATTTTGAATACCAAGGATAACCTAGGCAAGTTTGAAGAAAAAAGCCTATGAAGGAATATTCCTTGGATACTCTACTCATAGTAAAGGTTTTCGTGTTTGTAGAAGCATGGAAAATATTTCTTTTAGTCCCACATCGGAAAGGAAAAGAAGAAAGGGCTCACTCCATTCTATAAATAGAGCCCCCTTACCTCCTTTGAAAAAGGCACCAACTTATCTTCCCTCCTTCCAAACTTGGACTCTTCGTATTACGCACCTTCGGGTGCTAAGTAGAAGAAGTCTAGGGCAGCGCGGGCTCATCGGGCTCAGTCAGCTGTCCCAACCTCTGACCATCAAGAGTGTCCCGCTAAGCGGGCCTCTGATGGAAAGTTGTACAGAACCGCCTGTGTCCAGCCCCCGGCGGCAAACAGACAGAGTGGTTCTCAAGAGTCTTCTATTAGCCCCCACATCAGGGAGCAAACATGATACCTACGCACTCGTGTGTTCGGGATACCCGGGCCCACAAAGCGAATGCACGGGCAGATCGAGACATTCCTCATGCGAGTCATGAGACGTCCTTCATGTGGCTCGGTCATGAGACATTCCTCATGCGGCTCGGTCATGAGACGTCCTTTATGTGGCTCGGTCATGAGACATTCCTCATGCGGCTCGGTCATGAGACGTCCTTCATGCGGCTCGGTCATGAGACATTCCTCATGAGGCTCGGTCATGAGACGTCCTTCATGCGGCTCGGTCATGAGACATTCTTCATGCGGCACAGAACCCAGGAAGCTTCATACGACTCAAAATCAGACGAGCTTCATGCGGCTCAAGAGTATCATGCGGCTCAAAAGTCACCAACATGGACATGCGGCTCAACGTACATAGGCAGCTCGAGTAAACTCTATGCGGCCCAGAGAGAGAGGCCACGTGGTCTTCAAAAACAGCTGTGCCCAACGTGTGACGCATTTAATGCTCTGACGGCTGACAGACCTGACAAGTGACAGACCTGACATAAAGTTGTCATAATGACTGACACGAAAAGCAGTACTTCGGGAATAAGAAAAATCCTCAAAGTGGCACTGTCTTCCAAAGTTTTGAGGCGAGCTTATGCGGCCAAGAATAAACGAGTTCCTGCGGCTCAATACAACGCTAGCTTATGCGGCTCGTAGAGATTATGCACATGCGGCTCATTGAGAGTTCATCCCCTGCGGCTCAATAAAGCACTGTCCCGTGCGGCTCATGAAGATTATCTCCCTGCGGTTCAAGTCCTGCCTATCCCATGCGGCTCTGGTAGGACCCACAATTAAAACACGTGGCATCGGATCAATCAAGGATTTAACCGAATCCCAACAAATATATTTGACATCATCGTCATAATTACTAAGATCAGGGCATATCATTTATCATCAAGCCAATGGGACACGTGGCGAGCAATCGGACATTGGTATAATCAATCATGAAGATTTAAAGCAATCAGCATTAATTGCTTACAAGATTCGGTGCTATCCTCATTAATGGCCGAGATTCATTGTAATCAGGAGCAAGGGTTCAGATAGATTGAAGGAGCGTCGACATTCCAAACAAATGATCATTAGCAAACCCTAATGATCATACCCCACTCTTATAAATAGCCAGCATCATTTTTTTGCACAAGGGCCCGGCAACAAAAAAGAATAAAAATATACAGAGTCAGAGAGAGAATACACAGAGAAAGAGAGAGAAGCCAGGAGAGCAACAGAGGAGCAAAAAGAGCACTTCTTCGTCAACGCCAACCATCTTTTCACAAGGAGCCAAGGCTGCATACCGATCGTCCAAGGAGTAAGGCAGGGCTGCCGTCGCCTTTCCGAGCCTCTATCGTCACCCCCCAGAATCTAAAATAAACAATTGTACTCAGATTGTTGTACCTAGGTTTTCGTCCCTAGGCTTTCTTTGTACAAGCGAGTTTGTATTGTGAGTCTAAGTTCAGTCCTCCGATAATTGTTCTGTACTTTTACAATCAATGGCAAACACGATGGCGACTCTGCTGGGGATAAACTTCTCCACGGTTGAGGAGTTGGTGACGCAATCGGATGCAGCCAAACTTGGCTCCACGCAACAAAAGATGGTCGTCCGCTTCGACCAACAAGCGTTTGAAGAGATGCTCTCCGAAGGAAGCGCTGGCCCGGTCCAGAAGCGCACCCGCACGACAAAGGCTCGCAAAGAGTGGAGGCCAAAATCATTTGCTCCTCCCCAAGCCCCCGACGGTGTACCCTCTGTTGCTCAAGACGGTGAGAAGGACTCTTCTGTAGCCCCACTTCAGACTGTAGACAACTCTGCTGTCTCCAAGTCCGGCAGAAGAAAACACTATGATGCTGGACTTGCATAGGCAAAGAGGAACTCTACGCGAACTGAGTCGCATAGGGGTGCTAGCCGAGTGAAAAAGGCTCATGCGACCACAGTCGCTGGCCGCATGAAGAAGAATCATACGGTCACATCTGGTAGCCGTATAGTTTATGCAGCTACAGTCGCCAATCACATGGATGAAACACATGAGGCTACAGGTGGCAGCCGCTTGCAGAGAACCCATGCGGCCACTATTGCCAACTGCATGCGGCCAGCCTGCACGATCGTGACTCCTAACCGCCCAAAGACAATTCATCCGACAGCAGAAGATGACCGCATGCAGACAGCCTGCACGGTACCCAACTCTGGCGGCATAGCGTCCGTTCCACGCTTCTCTCGATCGGTCTTCGACCGTCTCTCATACGGTCCCGACCCTGATGATTCTCTGTATGATAAGCCAGATTCTGTGGCATTCAACTTAGAATCCTCCTATTACGCACCCACAAGTGCTAGAAGGAGGAAGTCTAGGGCAGCACGGGCTCATCGAGCCCAGTCAGCTGTCCCAACCTCTGACTATCGGAGCGTCCCGTTGACTATCACACGGACCTCGGATGGAAAGTTGCATACAACCACTCAAGTCCAGCCCTCCGCGGCAAACAGACAGAGTGGTTCCTCTGACCTGCGGGAGACGAGCCTCCACAAACGCAAGGAAAGAGAAGGAGTGTCGGTGTGCAAAGAGTCCTCGCTTGGGCATTGCTGCACCCAAATCATCGTCAATTGCTGCTGCAACAACGCGGCAATGACGGAAGCTCGGCCATCCGCCTTCCAAAGGCTACAGCACCCGAACTCAGAAGAAGAGGCACCTCCTGTTGTCTCCTGCAATTCTGCTCAAAAAGTTCCCACCAAAGAGAGGAGGAAGAAAACGAGCATCTCCAGTCCGAAGATATCAACCATTACAACTAAGAAACTGTCGTCTAAACGGCTGCCCTCCACTGGTGTATTCCAACACACCCGTTCAAAGACGAAATTTACCTCGATGGGAAATTCATCATCCACATCGCTGGGGGTTGAAGGAGCTGGGGGTAACACTCCTCCGAACATCCGCAACAATCTGATGTTCCAAGGAATCGAGTCCGCACAAATAACTCTTCCATCAGGAGCAACGGACGCTGATGCCCCCGAGGACATCCGTAACTCTCAAGACAAGGCAAGCTCTGAAGCTGGGGATACCGTTCCCTCCGAGTCCGAGCCCGAAGAGAACATTCACACCTATCCCGATGACTTCTCGGTGCATGGGTATGACTCAGAGGGCACATCCTCCACCGTTCCTTCCATCACTCCTCACGTAAGAACGGTGTTCATGACGGACAGCGATCAAGGTGGTTCTAGTGATCGCCAGCGCATCGACAGTCTCGAAGCCATATTACTTGCTTTGGTCAAGTCTGTAGACGAGATTAAAGCGGCCCTGCCCACTTTACAAGGAAGAGCGCCTGGTCAAACAAACACAGGCCCCGCGGTCAATATAGATTCGAACTCAGCGGCACCAAACCTGGGCAATAATCCTCCCGAAATAACAGCCCCCGCCGCGACAGATGAGACCCGAGAAGTAAGAAGAGAGGTCCAAGAGCTCCGTGCCATGTTTTATGCCCGAGAAAACGCTCAAGATCTCAGAATACGGCAACCATATCCTGCTGAGTGGAGGGATGTTCCATTCCCACCAAGATATAAGCCGTTCAACATCAACCCGTATGATGGCAAAACCTCAGCAAGTCGATACATCACTTACTTTGAGGTCACCACCGACCATCTGCCCCATGAAGATGCGATCCTCACACGGTTATTCATTAGAGCATTGGAAGGAGTCGCCTTTGATTGGTACCGCAATCTACCGGACAACTGCATCCATTCCTTCGCCGGCTTCAAGCGCATGTTCTTGGAACGATTCTATGAAGTAGGACAAGACATCACTATGTCCACTCTCATGGACGTCGTCCAAGGGGAGAAGGAGCTAACAAGGAGCTACATCGAGCGGTTCCGCCAGACCGCCATGAAGCTGCCTTCCGGAAATACGGATTCTTCTTTAATCGAAATCTGCCAAAAGAGACTGCTCCCAACGATCAGTCTCTGGATGGGCGAAAGTCAATTCAAAGATTGGAAGGCGTTCATCATCAGCGCCACAAGCGCTGAAGAACGACTGAAGAAGGCCCGCCAACTGGGGTTGCACATCTCAGAAGGAGAAAACAAGGGCAAGCGTCTCAACAACGATAATGGGGGTAACCCCTCCAACAATCGGGATAGCAAGGGAAAACAGGCTATGGTGGCCGACACGGCCCAAAAGCCCGAGCCACAGCCAGCAGACAAACAATGGCCTCAGATCACTTACTCTTTTGAAGACGGCCACGTCAAGCCTATCTTAGACATGGTTATACAAGGAGGTAGAATTCAGCTTCCTCCACCAAGACGGGAGCCTCGGCCGGCTGATTTGGAGAACCCGAAGTTCTGCCATTACCACCGTTATGTACACCACGCTACACATGACTGCTACCAACTAAAACGGTACATCCAAAGCCTCATCGAGTCGAACGCTCTGGCCATCGACTTCGAAGAGGTAACCGTAGCAGCCAATATGGTGTCCGTACAATTCGGCAACTTCCCTCCAACGGAGACCCAAGACAGGGTAATTCCCGTCCCTCTCGCGACAATGGAGATTACCAATCTTCCCCCACCCCGAGAACAAGCTGCTGGTCTAGTACCTCTCACCACCTCAAGAGGAGAGGTCATGTGGGTCCATCCAGACTTGGTGTCAGAAGTAACTCGGCCCACACCATCTCCCACCAACAAAAAGAGTAGAAAAATCAAGATCTGCCGCACAATTTCAGTAGACAATGAGGAAGCTACAGCCGTCGTCACGCGGTCCGGAGCGCAATCCCAACCTGTGGTTGATAGTCCAGCTGAAAATAATCAACCCACTGCAACTGATGCTCTGGGACCGGCTCAGCCTTCGACGACCGACAAGCCTAGGCCGAAGGAGACTCGCTTCGACAAATCTCTCCGAAAGGACGCAGCCCAAGGGCTAGAGAGGCCCTACAACTTTGACATCTTAGCATAATTGGCTAACACTCTGGCCAAATTGTCATTATATGAACTCCTGAGGCTCTCCAAAGACGTTCGTATTGCATTGAGCGAAGCACTCCAAAATGCCGATGCCCATCTCGCTCAATCTAACCTCACTGGGGAGGACTCAACCATGGATCTCCAAGATAGTGCCTGTACGGGAGCAATGCCCAACATCGTCTTCACTTCGCAGGACATGCTCATCAAAACCAACCTACATGATCGCCCGCTATACTACACGGGATACATTGGCGACGTGAAAGTGGATCGGATGCACATTGATCCTGGCTCTTCCATAAGCATTATCCCGAAAGGTCTGCTACATCATCTCTGCATCCCAATGCATCGCCTAACACCTACAAGCACCGCCATCAACGGTTTCAATTCGGGCAGGAGCTACCCTATCGGGAAGATTCGTCTGAAGTGTCAGATTGGCGATCTCTAATCCGAGGTCACCTGCTACGTCATAGATGCAGACACTTCTTACAACATCCTCTTGGGGCGCCCATGGATACACGATTATATGATCGTGCCTTCCACGCTACACCAGTGCTTCAAATATGTCGACAAATACGGCTTCGTGAAGACAGAGTTTGCTGACATCGATCCCTTCAAAGGGGTCGAATCTTACTACTCGGACTCCTGTTTATATGAAAAGTCGAAGAGGCACCTGGATGAAGGAGACGCACAAGCTCATACTGAGACAGCCACGGGATCAGAAGGACCCCTGACGATCCACCTCCAAGCTCGCAAACCGGGCAAGTCTGCACCCCTCACCGCCACTCTGCGGAAGGACGCGATCAGCCTCTCGGCGCAAGAGGAGCAGATGACAATTCGGCTGCCGAGATCCGGCCAAGTGTCGAGACCCACAACGGAGCCACTAACAATCAGGTTACCAAGAGTCAGTCAACCACAAACAGGGAAGTTCAACCCCTCAGACAGGCCATTGACAATACGCCTTCCCAAGAAAGGTTGTCGCCTCGATGCAAGGTCTGACACTTCTAGCGAACCAGCCACTCCTCGCTCCACATCGAATGCCAAACTGGGGGTCACCAGTCTGCCAACTACCCCACGCTCTGCTCCATCAACTGGACCACTGACAATCAAGCTTCCTAGGTCATCCCTTCAGTCTTCGTTCACACAGGGGGTAGTCGAAGAGGAACCGGAACTAGCCAAGTATGTGGCCGTCCATACTAATGTCCCCTCCGCTGATGATGTAATCCCCCTAGAAAAGATACCTTACTTCATCAATAAAGGATTATCTTTGAACTACATCGAGCTCAATAAGCTATGTACGATGTATGCTATGGAACACGGCATAGGCGCTCACCTACACACACAGGTGACAAATGTGTACACCGCAATCCAGCTTACTCCAGTAGAAGACGCCTACCGAATACACAAGGGAGGGGATCATCCAGTCATCTTCGTCCGGACAAACAACCCTCATCCCCACACCATAGAAGAAGACGACCTTGGGTTAGATGCTGGGAGACTGCCTCTGTATCTCTATAGCCCTCAAATCCAAATATCTCATGCAGAAACAGGGGTATGATCTGGAGACTACGCCAGGATTGAACTATGACACCGGGCAACGATTACCTTTGAAGCCGCCAGCCCCGGCGGGTAAACCATGGAACTACTATAACAAAACTCGATGCGGGTTAGGGTATGTAACGCCTACTACGACCCCGGAAAGTTCAGATGAAGAATGCGACTGGCAGTCGCATTCAACCGGATCGCCAACTTCTGACTCAGATACCAGCATCGGAGATGTGTTCAGGCAAGTCATGTCAGTCAACATGACGTTCACCGACACTTACGAGGAAGACGAAGACATCCCCGAAATCCTTGAGCTAGAGCCTTGGGCCCAGCAATTAGACGCGCAATGGGAAAAGCGATTCGAACTGAGAGAACCTCCAACTGAAGATAAGGTCATACAAGTGGATCTCGGCAGCGAATCTTCTCCAAAATCGATCTTCATCAGTGAAAGCCTAACCAACGAAGAACGGGAGTCGCTGTTAGAACTTGTCAGGGAGTACATTGATGTGTTCGCCTGGAGCTATGAAGACATGCCAGGGTTAAATCCTAACATCGCTCTTCATAAACTCAATATTCGGCCAGATGCGAAGCCAGTCAAACAACAACAGCGACGCTTCCGCCCAAGCATCATGGACGCGATCGAAGCTGAAGTCAACAAACTAATAGCCAGCGGCTTCATTCGTGAGGAGCAACATCCCGATTGGGTCGCCAATATAGTACCTGTCCTCAAGAAGAATGGGAAAATTCGAATCTGCATCGACTTCCGTAATCTGAACGAGGCATGCCCCAAAGATGAATTCCCCCTTCCTATCACAGACATCATGATCGACAATACCTGCGGCTTTGAGCGCATGTCATTTATGGATGGCTTCTCGGGATACAACCAAATCAAGATGTCTCCCGACGACGAAAAGCATACATCATTCCGAACACCGATTGGCACGTACTGCTACACAGTCATGCCTTTCGGTTTAAAGAATGCTGGTGCCATATATCAAAAAGCTATGAGCATCATCTTCAGAGACCACTTACGCAAGACGGTGGAGTGCTATGTTGATGATATAGCCGTCAAGAGCCGTAGCAAAGGAGACCATCTGCAGGATCTAAGGACGGTATTCGACCTAATGCGGACGCACAATTTGAAGATGAACCCTACGAAGTCCTTCCTGGGCGTATCTAGCAGGAAGTTCTTAGGCTTCATCATCATTGCAAAGGGTATCCATGTAGATCCCGAGAAGACAAAAGCAATCATGGAGATGGGTCCCCCGAGAAATCTTCGCGAACTCAGAGGCCTTCAGGGAAGGCTAGCTTACATCAGAAGGTTCATTTCCAACCTCTCCGGGCGATGCCGGCCATTTACGCACCTCATGAAGAAAGGAGTCTCATTCGTATGGGACGAAGAATGCCAGCGTGCTTTCGATAGCATCAAAGAATATCTGTCAAATCCTCCGGTCTTGGTAGCCCCAATCCCTGGAAACCATTTCTACTCTATGTACGAGCAATGGAACACTCCCTCGGTGCTCTGCTGGCACAGAATAACGATGCAGGCCATGAACAGGCCATATATTACCTCAGCCGAATGATGATTGGACCAGAGCACCGATACACCGCTGTGGAGAAGGAATGCCTCGCTATGGTGTTCGCCATTCAGAAAACTCGGCATTATGTCATCGGACAAACGATACATGTGATCTCACGAGTTAACCCTCTCAGGGTCCTCATGACTAAACCAGGGGCACTCAGCTCTCGCCTCGCTACATGGACAATACTGCTGTTCCCTTATCATATGATCTTCGTCCCCCAAAAGGCAGTCAAAGGTCAAGCCCTGACAGATTTCTTGGCAGCCCACCCAGGCTCGGAGTCCTCCAGGATATACGGAGAGATCCCAGATGAGGTCGCCGACTCGTATACAACCTCCCACGAAAATATATGGCGAATGTTCTTCGACGGCGCTTCGAGAACCGGACCTAAAGGCAATATAGTCGTCGGAGTCGGAGTAGTACTAATCTCTCCTTCCGGATTGGTGATTAACCGCGCTTATTCCCTCACTGAACCCTGTTCTAACAATGTGGCCGAGTACAACGCTCTGGTCATTGGCCTCCAACTTGTAAAAGAGCTGGGGGTAGAATACCTTGAAGCGTACGGCGATTCCCAACTAATCGTCAATCAGATCCGGGGTTCGTACGAGGTACGCCATGAAGACATGATCCCTTATCATCAAATAGCGATCAATATCATCTCGGCATTTGAGGGGTTCTTCATCGAGCACGTCCCCAGACTCCAAAATATTGAAGTCGATGCCCTAGCTGGTCTCGCCGCTTCCCTAGCAGTTCCGAATTATGATCGACAATCAGTGGAAGTGATAGGCCATGAACTGGTCTGTCCCAAAAACAATGTGCAATTCGTCGCAAGTTATTCCGTACAGACGATCGATGATGCCCCAGATTGGAGACAACCATTCATCGACTTCGTCATCTACGACATCCTGCCTGAGAACCCAAAGGAAGCTACTTCCATCAGAAGGCGTTCCCTCAGATTCTTCTACGATACAGAGACGAAAATGTTGTATCGCCGCTCCTACGACGGATTACTGCTTCGGTGTCTGTCAAACGCAGAAGCCAAAGAAGCCGTACGAGAAGCCCATGACGGTGTTTGCGGGGCCCACCAGCTCGGCCCGAAACTGCAAGATCGCCTTCGCCGAATGGGCTACTATTGGCCCACAATGGTGGCAGACGCGATAGATTATGCTAGAAAGTGCAAAGCTTGCCAAGTCCACGCGGACTTCATCCACCAACCCTTCGAATTTTTACATCCGACAGTGGCGTCCTGGCCATTCGAAGCATGGGGAATGGATATCATTGGTCCAATCACCCCACCTTCCTCCCGAGGACATCGCTTCATACTTTCGATCACTGATTACTTCTCTAAATGGGCGGAAGCTGTCCCACTCGCAGAAGTCAAGACTTCAAACGTGATCAGCTTCCTTAAACACCATGTCATCTACCGCTTTGGACTGCCCCGAAGGATCATCCATGATAATGGTCCGTAGTTTACAAGCCACGCATTCTATCGGTTTTGCGATAAGCACAGTATTCAGAATATCGCCTCGACGCCGTACAACCCGGCAGCAAATGGGTTAGCAGAGGCGTTCAACAAAACAATCATCAAACTTTTCAAGAAGTTTATCTCCTCCAACAAACGTGATTGGAACGACAAGCTCGGCGAGTGCTTATGGGCTTATCGTACCACGGTCCGAACAGCCACCGGAAATACACCGTTCTTCCTGGTATACAGAAGTGAGGCAGTCCTCCCCTTGGAGACACAGATCCCCTCACTACGTGTCGCCCTCACACACCAATTGACAACCGATGATAACTATCGACGTCGACTGCAAGAGTTAGAGGCCTTAGATGAAAAGCGCCTCCTAGCTCAGCAAAGGATTGAGCTATACCAAGCACGCATCTCAGGAGCCTTCAATAAGAAGGTCAAAATCAGAACAATCCAGGTAGGCGATCTCGTCTTGGCAGTCCGGAGGCCAATGGTCATGACTCACAAGACCACCGACAAATTCCAGCCAAAGTGGGAGAGCCCATTTATCATTGAGACGGTATTCTCCAACGGTGCTTACCGCCTTGCAAAGCAAAACGGAGACTTGCTCATGCTGCCCGTCAACGGCAAGTTCCTGAAGAAATATTATGTCTAAACGACATTCGCTACAAGTTCATCGAGTCATGTACCTGCTGGTACCACTGAACTCACACCCTCGACATTTCAGATTATCGAGTCATGTACCGGCTGGTACCACTGAACTCACACCCACAACATCTCAAGATTATCGAGTCATGTACCTGTTGGTGCCCCTGAACTCACCCCTACATCCCTTTTAGATTATCGAGTCATGTACCCGCTGGTGCCGCTGGACTCCCACTTTCTCAATATGTTAATTTACCGAGTTATGTACCCGCTGGTGCCTCTGAACTCACATTTCGGTCACTCTTTCAGATAGTAAGTCACGTATGATTATACCTCTGAACTTGCTTCCCTGGAAGAGATCCTCCCTCATGATCCAATACCCGCACTCCCAGTGCACAAAAAGGGTAATCGATCCACAAATTTCCGAAAACGGACATGTCCTCATTACCTCTGAATCGTTTTCACTTCCACCAAAAACAAACCGCCCCTTACATAGAACCTCCACGTTCTCCTACCTCTGAGTCGTTCTATGTACTCCCTCTTTATTGAGCCCACTCCTGCCATGTCATCATTACCTCTGAGTGGGAAGGCTCCGTCGAAGAACCCTTCATGCTTGCCATGTCCACATTACCTCTGAGCAAGTATGTCGGTCTCCTTTCGACCTATTATCTGTACCCACAACCGGAGTACGACAAGGATAATAGGTCCACAAATGTCCGCTGTTGACCACGAATATCCCCCGTGAAACCTCTTCTGCCATGTCCTCACTACCTCTGAGCAGGAAGGTTCCACGGTAAAACCCTCATGCCTGCCATGTCCTCATTACCTCTGAGTGGGAAGGCTCCGTCGAAGAAACCTTCATGCTTACCATGTCCTCATTACCTCTGAGTAAGTATGTCGATTCTCTTTCAACCTATTATCTGTACCCACAACCAGAGTACGCCAAGGATAATAGGTCCACAAATATCGTCCGTTGAGTCCACTCCTGCCATGTCCTCATTACCTCTGAGTAGGAAGACTCAACGGTAAATCCTTCGTACTTACCATGTCCTCATTACCTCTGAGTAAGTATGTTGGTTCTCTCTCGCCTTATTATCCGTACTCTGAATCAGGGTACGCCAAGGGTAATAAGTCCACAAATGTCCTCTGTTGACCACAAATATCCTCCGTTGAGTCCACTCCTGCCATGTCCTCATTACCTCTGAGTAGGAAGATTCCGCGGTAGAACCCCCATACTTGCCATGTCCTCATTACCTCTGAGTAAGTACGTTGGTTTTCTCTCGTCTTATTATCCGTATCCTAAACCAGGGTACGCCTAGGATAATAGGCCCACAAATGTCCTCTGCTGACCACAAATGCCGTACTAGGTCCCCTAGTACATCCACATCTTTCCTTATCATCACATGCTTTCGGAGCCCAGCTGTTCCATAGCATTCTTTCACCCAATGCATAGAACTTCCACGTTGATAGCACCTCTGAGTTGTTC
The DNA here is from genome assembly GCA_029216955.1 of Iris pallida. Lineage (NCBI taxonomy): Eukaryota > Viridiplantae > Streptophyta > Magnoliopsida > Asparagales > Iridaceae > Iris > Iris pallida. The sequence continues at coordinate 5,206,097 of JANAVB010040620.1, forward strand.
TATGTATCCTCATTCGAGTTCACTCCTACCATGTCCATATCACCTCTGAGTAGGAAAGCTCTACCATCAACCTTATATTTACCACGTCCATACCACCTCTGAGTAAATATGATGGTTCCCTCTCTCAACTTATTATCCGTACCTAAAACCAAGGTACGCCAAGGATGATAAGTCCACATAAAATCTCCAACGGAAGTACCCAAACCTATCACGTCCATGCTACCTCTGATTGGATTGCCACACCTAAACAAATCTACTTTCCATGCTTCTTATTCAAAGTGTTCCAAATTTGCAATTTGGAAACTTTGAAGGGGGTCCTGTAGAAGCATGGAAAATATTTCTTTTAGTCACACATCGGAAAGGAGAAGAAGAAAGGGCTCACTCCATTCTATAAATAGAGCCCCCTTACCTCCTTTGTAAAGGGCACCAACTTCTCTTCCCTCCTTCCAAACTTGGACTCTTCCTATTACGCACCTTCGGGTGCTAAGTAGAAGAAGTCTAGGGCAGCGCGGGCTCATCGGGCTCAGTCAGCTGTCCCAACCTCTGACCATCAAGAGCGTCCCGCTAAGCGGGCCTCTGATGGAAAGTTGTACAAAATCGCCTGTGTCCAGCCCCCGGCGGCAAACGGACAGAGTGGTTCTCAAGAGTCTTCTATTAGCCCCTACATCAGGGAGCAAACATGATACCTACGCACTCGTGTGTTCGGGATACCCGGGCCCACAAAGCGAATGCACGGGCAGATCGAGACATTCCTCATGCGAGTCATGAGACGTCCTTCATGCGGCTCGGTCATGAGACATTCCTCATGCGGCTCGGTCATGAGACGTCCTTTATGTGGCTCGGTCATGAGATATTCCTCATGCGGCTCGGTCATGAGACGTCCTTCATGCGGCTCGGTCATGAGACATTCCTCATGCGGCTCGGTCATGAGACGTCCTTCTTGCGGCTCGGTCATGAGACATTCTTCATGCGACACAGAACCCAGGAAGCTTCATGCGACTCAAAATCAGACGAGCTTCATGCGGCTCAAGAGTATCATGCGGCTCAAAAGTCACCAACATGGACATGCGGCTCAACGTACATAGGCAGCTCGAGTAAACTCTATGCGGCCCAGAGAGAGAGGCTACGTGGTCTTCAAAAACAGCTGTGCCCAACGTGTGACGCATTTAATGCTCTGACGGCTGACTGACCTGACAAGTGACAGACCTGACATAAAGTTGTCATAATGACTGACACGAAAAGCAGTACTTCGAGAATAAGGAAAATCCTCAAAGTGGCACTGTCTTCCAAAGTTTTGAGGCGAGCTTATGCGGCCAAGAATAAACGAGTTCCTGCGGCTCAATACAACGCTAGCTTATGCGGCTCGTAGAGATTATGCACATGCGGCTCATTGAGAGTTCATCCCCTGCGGCTCAATAAAGCACTGTCCCGTGCGGCTCATGAAGATTATCTCCCTGCGGTTCAAGTCTTGCCTATCCCATACGGCTCTGGTAGGACCCACAATTAAAACACGTGGCATCGGATCAATCAAGGATTTAACCGAATCCCAACAAATATATTTGACATCATCGTCATAATTACTAAGATCAGGGCATATCATTTATCATCAAGCCAATGGGACACGTGACGAGCAATCGGGCATTGGTATAATCAATTATGAAGATTTAAAGCAATCAGTATTAATTGCTCACAAGATTCGGTGCTATCCTCATTAATGGCCGAGATTCATTGAAATCAGGAGCAAGGGTTCAGATAGATTGAAGGAGCGCCGACATTCCAAACAAATGATCATTAGCAAACCCTAATGATCATACCCCACTCTTATAAATAGCTAGCATCATTTCTTTGCACAAGGGCCCGGCAACAAAAAAGAATAAAAATGTACAGGGTCAGAGAGAGAATACACAGAGAAAGAGAGAGAAGCCAGGAGAGCAACAGAGGAGCAAAAAGAGCACTTCTTCGTCAACGCCAACCATCTTTTCACAAGGAGCCAAGGCTACATACCGATCGTCCAAAGAGTAAGGCAGGGCTGCCGTCGCCTTCCCGAGCCTCTATCGTCACCTCCCAGAATCTAAAATAAACAATTGTACTTAGATTACTGTACCTAGGTTTTCGTCCCTAGGCTTTCTTTGTACAAGCGAGTTTGTATTGTGAGTCTAAGTTCAGTCCTCCGATAATTGTTCTGTACTTTTACAATCAATGGCAAACAGTATTTTTAATAAATGAAGTCTTGTTGTCGAAGAGTCAATCAATGTCTCTTTTAAAGAACTTAACTCTTCTACATTCTTCTCTTCCGAGGATATTGATGACATCTCATTTGGGTTGGAGAACTCCTCTATTGAAGATCTTCCTTCTTCATCTAATAATGAAGTTGTGACTCCAACAAAAGAGTCTCCTTCTCTCGAACCTCCTCAAAAGGATCTTCCAAAAGAATGGAGATTCGTCGCCAATCATCCTAAGGAACTTATCATTGGGGATCATTCCTCCAGTGTTAGCACTAGATCCTCCACTCGTGATCTTTGTGCAAACATGGCTTTTATCTCTCAAATATAGCCTAAAAATGTTAATAATGCTTTTCTTGATGAATTTTGGATGATATCAATGCAAGAGGAGTTAAATCAATTTGCGGGAAACAAGGTTTGGGAACTTGTCCCAAAACCTAGCAATCACCCCATCATTGGAACAAAATGGGTGTTTCGCAACAAACTTAATGAAGATGGGTTAGTGACTCGTAACAAGGCCCGATTGGTTGCTCAAGGCTATAACCAAGAGGAATGCATTGACTACGACGAAACCTATGCTCCAGTTGTACGTCTTGAATCCATTCGTATGCTTTGTGCTTTTGCTTGTTTTAATGACTTTAAGCTCTTTCAAATGGATGTTAAGAGTGCTTTTCTGAATGGTATTATTAAAGAGGAAGTTTATGTTAAACAACCTCCCAGCTTTGAAGATTTTCAATTTTCTAATCACGTGTTCAAACTCCACAAAGCCCTTTATGGCCTCAAACAAGCTCCTCGTGCTTGGTATGAGCGCCTTAGCTCCTTTCTTGTTTCATAAAATTTTTCAAAGGGGAAAGTCGACACAACACTTTTTTATTAAATCCCATAATGGCACTCTCTTATTGGTTCAAATTTATGTCGATGACATTATTTTTGGTTCTACTAATAACACACTTTGTGTAGAATTTGCTAAAGTTATGCAGGAAGAATTTGAAATGAGTTTGATGGGTGAGCTATCATTCTTTTTGGGATTACAAATCAAACAAGGACCCAAAGGGACCTTCATCAATCAAGCAAAATATACAAAGGATCTCCTCAAGCGTTTCGAACTTGACTCATCCAAATCAATGAGGACTCCTATGGCAACAATGACAAAGCTTGACCATGATGAAGATGGCACATCGGTTGACATCCGTAAGTATCGAGGTATGATTGGTAGTCTACTTTATCTCACTGCTAGCCGTCCTGATATCATGTTTAGTGTATGTCTTTGTGCACGTTATCAAGCAAATCCAAAGGAATCGCACTTGTGTGCCGTAAAGCATATTTTTCAATATCTCAAAGGTACCGTGAATACGGGCCTTTGGTATCCAAAATCTTCATCCTTTGAGCTTCACGGCTTCTCGGATGCAGATTTTGCCGGATGTAAGATTGACCGAAAAAGTACTAGCGGCACATGCCAATTCTTTGGAAAATCCTTGGTATCGTGGTTTAGTGAGAAACAAAATTCTGTTGCTCTTTCAACCACTGAGGCCGAATATATTGCAGCCGGTTGCTGTTGTGCACAAATTATTTGGATGTCACAAACACTTTTAGATTATGGCATTTCTCATTCTTGTACCCCTATTAAATGTGATAACACTAGCTTGATCAATCTCACGAAAAATCTGATTTGTCACTCACGCACGAAGCACATTGAAATTAGACACCATTTTCTTCGTGACCATCAACAAAAGGGGGATATTCATCCTGAATTTATTGACACTATTTATCAGCTAGCCGATATTTTCACCAAACCTCTCCCGGAAGATCATTTCACTTTCCTTTGCCAAGAATTAGGCATTTTATCTTTTGACCCATAAATCTTCTTGGCCGACACACCGGCGGTATAAGGTGGTATACCGACGGCATGTCATTTTTCGATTCAGAATTAGGTTCTGTCTCAAAACTCGGCATACCGTCGGCATACTTCGGCATACCGACTGTATGCCAGTTCGCGACGGACAGCTGTTCCAAATCTAAATCTGGGCCCACTTTTCTTCTTTCCCACTTTATTCCTTCTTTCTCTCATTAATACCCTTTCACATTAATCCTTTCCCCATTTATTAACCACCTACTCCTCTCCTCTTCCCCATATCATAACTTACAATCTCATTAACCACCCATCCCCTCCACTTCCCCATAACTCCTTCTTAATCTCCTTCATTTCAAATTCAACCTTCCCATTCCCAACACCAACCGTTCACCTCCCTCCTTCTCTATTAAAACCCTACTTTTTACTTCTTCTCCCTACACCTCTCATCCTCACCTCAAACCCTAACCTCCTCCTCCAACTTTCCTTCATGGTCAATCCGAAGCGTCCCCGCTCCTCCTCCACCTTCTTCAATCCTTTCACTCTAGTGGCTCTCCTTCATGGATATGATCAGCGGGTCTTTTCCTCCTCCTTGGCGGCCGAGAATTGGTTTTAATACTTCGTCCACCATAATGTCTTCAAGGGCCGAGCAATCAATTGGAATCTCTTCCTCGGCCATGTCTCTCTATTCGACGAGGCCGGACTATCTTGCCTTCTTCGGCGTCAGATACCCGTCTACCCCGCCGCCGTCCGTCTCTTCTACTGCAACTTGGTCCTAGATGACGAGCACGGCGCCATACAGTCGATGGTCAACGATCGAAATTTTTGTCTCACGTCTCGAGACATCGGCAACATCTTCGTCATCCTGGACAGAGGCGAAGCTCTGCCATCCTTGGCTGCTCTTCACTCTTCAGCGTCGTCTCCCTTCGACGAGTTCTGCCACATCATTTGCAAGGGCCCCAACCCTCCTGCTATCCCGGCCCTTTCTGCACAGCTGGAGCCGTTTTACTACGAGCTCCATAGGATTGTGTGCCACACACTTTATCCAAAGGGTGGCAACTATGACGCCATTATCGGCGATGCCATGGTGTGCATGTACTACCTCTATGCAAGGAAGTCTTTCTCCTTTCCCAAGACTCTCCTTCATGCCTTCAAAGGTGTTATGCCAGCGGGGAAGCAGAACCTTTATTACGGCTCCTTCATCACTCTCCTTCTGGAAACTAAGCAAGTCGATCTCTCTCTTTGCTCCTCGGACGACGTTCCTTCCTACCTCGCTGTTTCCCGCTCCGCTAGTGGTGCCTCCACTTTGCGTGCTTATTTTTCCCAAGAGCCGCCAGCTTTCACTCCTGCTGCTCCCGCATCTACTCCTCCTGCCTTCGCCCGTTACATGCCGCTGACTCAGCAGCATTTCTACATACGTATGGCACAGGCAGAAGAATAGATGAGGGCTCACACTCGTGGCATTGGCGCTCTGATTCAGTCCTGCTTCCATGACCAGGCCTATTTTACTCAGCGTACTATTCAGGACCGGGATATATTTCTGGATCTGAATCTTCAGGATCCAATGTACCAGGCCTCGTGCTTTTCTGATCCCAATGCCTATGGCTTCATGTACCCGGGCGGTATTGATCCTTATGGCACTTTTCACCAGGCTCAGGATGGTGGGAACGATCCGGCTGACGAGTAGGGATGCTTCCTTTCGATGGTAGTGTCGAATAAATGAGTGTCTTAGTTTATTGTGTTTGTTTTTTATTCTATCTTTTGCGGTCCTTCGGGGACCTATGTGTGGTTGGTTCTAGTAGTTTGCAGTCCTACGGGGACTTGGTTTGTGTCTTTCTCATGTTGCTAAACTCTCGTAGAGGAGAGTCTTTTAAATTGTCTAATGTAGTATGAGTGTCCGACATGTATTTATCTCTAACTTTCGTATATCAATACATGCTTTTTTTATTCTATGCTCTTGTCCATATTATTGATATATTTTTTTAATTTCTGTTTTTCCCATCTTTGACTAAGTGACAAAGGGGGAGAAAACGTATTGAGGGGGAGTTGTCTACCTACGGGGGAGTTACTCTCTGAAGATGCTATCTCTCTATTTTGTCAATTACCAAAATAGGGGAGATTGTTGGCACATTTAATTTTGATATCTTAATAGCATCTTCGTAGTTTAATTTTCTTTGTCTTCAGATTCATATCTTCTCAGAAGCTCTACTACATAAAGTCTTTCCGTTCAAGTGCTACCATCCTTTGTATTGAAGACTGAAGCAGATATCGGCACTCCTTGCAGAGACGGCTTCCTACCTGCTTATAGTCTTCGAGTCTGTACAAGGTCTAGGTATATCTGTAAACACTTAAGGACGGATGACAAGTAAAAGCATAAGTCAAAAATTAATTTCTTACAGAGCGACATACCGGCGGCATGCTCTGGCATACGGCGGTATACCGTTTTTATCGTCCACAAAGTTGCTGGGATAAATAGTCGGCATACCGACGGTATGCTCCGGCATACCGACGGTATGCTCCGGCTTACCGACGGTATACCGTTTTTATCACCCATAAACTTGCTGTGAAAAATTGTTGGCATACCGACGGTATGCTCTGGCATACCGACGGTATACCGTTTTGTGGACCACAAAACGTTCTGTGATAAAATGTCGGCATACCGAGGGTATGCTCTGGCATATAGGCGGTATACCATTTTGTTTGCCAGAAAACGTTCTGTGACAAAACGTCGGTATACCGACGGTATGCCGCAGCATACCTACGGTATACCGGGTTTCATAAATTTGATTTTTGGATTGCTCTGACTAGCATTAATGGCCGCATTTAATGCTCTCAAACGGTCATTAATATGACCGTTACTATTTGACCGGTATACCGACGGTATGCCGCTACATACCGACGGTATGCCGGTCTGGCAGTATCCAGAGCATTAAATGCCACCCACTCTTGGTTTCTCTATAAAAAGAAAGCTCTCTCTCTCTCTCATGAGGCTTTCACCAACTCTTGCCATAAATTTTCCAAACAACCAAGAGCTCCACCATTAGTACTCTACCAAGCTTTTAATTGTCATCCTCTCCCAAAGTGCTAGAGTATTTAAGAGTTGTAATTTTCGATCTTCACGTGTTAGAAGATCAACAAGTTCTCTTCTCATTTGTTTGAAGTTGGCGAGCCTTCGTAAGAAAACTCGTGTGTTGAAGTTGGCGAGTCTTCGGATCCAAACTCGTGTTGAAGTTGGCGAGTTCTTCGCATCCAAACTCGTGTGTACTATTTGATTAAATAGTGGATTTAAGCCGGAGAGGGTTCCGGGGCTGGATTGCCTCAAGCGAGGATACCAGGATACATCTTGTGTTTGATCTTCTCACTCTTTACTTTTATTTGTCATATATTGCTTCTGTTGCTCTATTTATTTTTTATAACCCTATTCACCCCCCAGGGTTCTACAAACATCTCGTGTTTGAACTTGGTTTGTAATAACTAGTTACATACGTTTGGCTAAATTTGTTTCCAGTTTACTATTGGTTTGGAAATGTAACTAAGTGAAACCTTTGGACTTATTTCTATTTTATCTCGATATAGATGCTGTGATTAATCTGATTCAATATAAGTTTTAAGATAATTAAAGGTTTAGAACAACTTACTAAGCTGTGTCTCATAGCATAGGCTAGATGTGTCTGACACGTATCAGAATATTCGGGAGCGGGTCGTGACATCATCAAAACTTTGACTTCTTTGAACGAGGAGATCTACAACCAACAACCGACTTCTGTGCCAAAGGAGAGGCTCACAGCCATCCGAAGCTAAGTTGGGGTCGAACATGAAGATTGGGTGTAAAGAAGGCATGAGCAGAATCTCTCGTTCTCAATTGGCCCTATTTATAAGCAGCAGAGTAGTCCAGCGCATACGCCAAGTGGCAATCGGTCAGAGAGCCCCGAGATTAATTTGATGAATATCACATTAATGACAATGAACTTGCCGCCCCCGAAATTAATGTGATGAATCTCATAGACAATGAACTTGCCACCTTGATGTCTTCTAAGTCAGTGTTTCGAGCCCTGCACCTCATGTAGCGGCAACACTTTAAGAAAAAATTGACCAGATTCAACTTGCTAGAGGCTACTACACAACAAAATTGTCACTCCCGTTTTTTGTTATACGTATTTTCAGTATACGTGTATGGATTTCTAACGTTTGTCAGGTGACCCGTGTTTTGACTTGTCCTGTTTATCCTAATCTTGGTTTAATCTTGACTTGGTTTGTTTTGGTTCATGTTGTCTTGGTTTGGTTTGAGTTGGTTCATTATGGTGACCTGCCTATTTAAACGAACTCCCCTCTCTATCCTCTCATTTACTTCTCATTTACTTGCTTCTTCTACATTACTCCTTCCACCCACCAAGAACTCTTAGGCAAGTACAATCTTGCTTCATGATGGATCTCCCCTTTTATTGTTCGATTCTCTTCTCTACTAGATTCTAAGCCTCTTTAGTGCTTAGAATTTGTTATTTTGGTAGATAGATTTGCATAGATCTAAGTTATGAGTTTTTATTGTTTTCTTGGTTTTTATCTAGTACAGCTTGGTATTTCCTGAAACCAGTCGTCCCATGCTGTAGGAAATCTCGTTCTGTACAGTTTAGACCATTGGAAGCCCCGATTCGGGCTTATTTTGTGCAAGTTATGCTCATTTGAAGTTTTCGGGTTCCCATGGAGCGTAATTGCTATTTGGAGAAGAAGAACAGTGCACCGACGCCATGTTGGGTTAGGCACCCCATTTGTCCATGGTGCCCCCGGTGCCCTGGTGCCCAGTCTGGCATAGGCGCCCCTGCCCCTTGCGCTCACGGTGCATAGGCGCCAATATGATGTGCTCAGTCTGGCCCAAGCACCCTGAACGCTCTGGTGCCCCCTGTCCCTTGCGCTTATGGGTGCTTAGGCACCCAGTGTGATGCGCCCTTCCCCTCTGGTAATCAAGGCCCAGGTTCCCATGTTGGCCCTGGCGCCCACGATGATCCAGCGCCCCTGGCCATGCGTCCAGACTGACCATACGCCTAGACTCGGCCATGCGCCATTCTGACCCTGGCGCCCAAGCTTACTTGGCGCCATCTTGGCCCTGGCACCCAATGGTGCCCATACATGCCTAGGTGCCCATCGTGGTGCGCATACCTCCATGCACTTTCCTCGTTCTTGCAACTGTTTATGTGTTTTGTTTTATGCATGTGATAACTTGATAACTCTTGACATGAATACGACATGATGGCATGAACCCTTCTTGATAATCTTGATAGTGGCCCGTCGCGGCGCACTCTTGACAAGTAGCAAGTAAACTTGATATGTCAAGTATAAGCTTGATAGTGGTCCGTCGAGGCGCACTCCAGACAAGTAATCTTGACAAGTAACAAGTAACCTGGCATAACATGATAATCTTGAAACACTATTGCAACAACTATTCTGACTTGCTAAGTTACTCTTGTCTTGACACCGTGGTTGATTTTCTTGATTGTGCCTGTACAAGCTACTTGTCTCGTCTTGCATCATGTCTAGGACATGGATTCCTGGTTACCACGGCCAGGGATTCATAATGAATCTGACTAGGTTAATGACTAGATTGATCAAATAGTTCATATAGAGAGATTTTCCCAGTTATAGTGATCCCGTTATCCCAACCACACCTGAGGGACTTGTAGCCTGCCGACGAGTAGGGTACATTTCCCGTCCACTATCATGTGGGGCACTTTTTGAAATTATGTACTAAAGCACACTATCATGTGTTGTACTCCAAGTCACCTAATAATTCTTGGAACTCTAATAAATCACCTCGCTTGGATAACCTGGATAGCTGTAGGGCTTGTGACTGTAGAAAAATCTCATTACATCTTGCTAGTAACTAGGCCTGTGACAACCATAGTTAGTTAAAGTATCAAGTCGTACTCTTGCTTGGCCGTGATTGGTGGATGGAGTCCAGTCTAGTCTTGTCCAGATAGTGCCAGTATATGGTTACTTCAGTGCATTTTTATTTATTCTTTACTCTTGTCGATAAATGGTTAAGGACTAAGTTCTGTTCAGGTGAAGGATTACAACCTCGGTCCTTGTTTGGTTTACGAGTTGTAACTTGGTTTCCGGAATAGTTTCTTAGTTATCTTATCATTTGTCATCCTATCTTTCTAATCCTGTCTTCTTGTTACTTAATCATGTTCATTTATTTATATCTTCTGTTTATTAACTTGCTGGTTTTAGTTCCTAAGTGAAGCCTCTCTTGTGGCGCTTGCTCTTCTGGGTTATGACCCAGCTGGTTTTGTATGGCCAGATTTTGGAGTAGCACCCGAGGATCTACCTTCTTTCCAGCCAGATGGTGAACACCAGACGTAATCCTGGCAACGAGTGGGTTTCTAATTTTGCTCTTCCACACTATTGTAAATTATTCTTTTGAGGCGTTTAGCCGCCAAACAAGTGTTAGCTTATGTTGAAAGTAAATTTTTGTTTGCCTAAGGGCCGTTACATGATTGGCAAATCCTAGGGTTGATCATGTATGACTTAACTCTTGCTAGTCTCGTATTTTGCATGACTAGCTTCATGATCATCTGAATATGTAATGTTTGGGATGCCTTACTTTGTACGTCTGATGATCTAACATCTTGTACATTATTTGCTTGCTTGAGATTGAGACACTAGGCTTGTTCTTGATCATAGAGACTGATGGATTTTAGTTTAACCCTCATGCATCTAGACAGCCGTGACCATATTGCTAGGTGGGTTGCACTTTAATGTACGTAGCTGGTTGTATCTGTCCCCCGCTCTCTAGTATTCTGGTTCTGGGGCGTGTCAAGAATGGCTATGCCACAAAGGCTACTACACCACAGAGGTTACTACGCCATAGAAATAGCTATGCCATTCAAACAGTTACACTTATACTTTCCTTCAACCAATGGGCATTTAATGCTTGTCTGGTAGCAAGCTCAAATACCAAGACGATGCTTCGAATAGAGTACATCATGTCTCGACTCCATTACATACGATGATAGCACGAGAACAGAAGAGTTATTCACCACTACGCCGAATAGTTGGTTTAGGCTCAATTCAAGCGTAGCCCAAACCTATGCCAATAAAAGTCAAAAATGCTTCGAAGACTGAGTTGACAACTTACATCATCATAATAATTAAAATATTATTCGAGATATTTGCACAAAAGCCACGTGGACCCTTCTCCATGCCAAGGCGTTCTACAAACGCCAAGAACTTTCCAGCGTAGGGTCATCCCTACGCCAATAATTTATTTTGTTCTTACCACAAACGATCTCAAAAGCCAAAGTCGATATTCAACCTAGACTTGTTGTGGCATAGGAATCTCCTCCATTCCAACAGACCGAGATCTTTGAGCAAAGCACACGTGCCATGTGTCATTGACTCAGTTCTAGTTATGAACGAGAGCCAACCACCCAAGATCTCAATAATAGGCGAATCTTAACAAGAGCTATGTGTAGGCTCATCCACAGCCCAATAGTACAGTTACAATAGATTCACCTCTACCTTCACGCGCAGTACCTCTGCGCCAAACAAATCATGCGTGTAGCTTTCCTATGCGTATGAGTGGATCGTTTCACAAAACAACTATAAATAGAATGATCATTCCTTTATTTCAACACACATAAGGCCAGAGACAGTCGCACATACATTATGAGAGTCAAAGCATAATTCAGAGAGCTGAATTGCGGTCCCCTTGCAATCAAACAAGAAGACTTGCAATTCTTTCTCGATCGTTATTGGATTGTCAACGGAGTAAAGGAACCAGAAGCAGTATTCAATTTTCATTGTCACACGTCCCTAGAAAAAGGATTATACTCGAAGGATTCCATCGAGGATCAAAAATGTACTATCTTCCATTTGTTAAATATAAAAGTTTATTTAAACTTTTTAATGGCAAATAATACCCTTTTCGAAGGATTATACCCTGTCTCTTGATAGTAACACGATTACATATAATGCTACTAATGACATACCAATTCCTAGCCATTGCTTATTCTGATTCTTACCCCTATATAGGTATTATCCCCTTTGCCACATCATACTATTTCTACACACACACAATATTCACCTAATGTTACACCCTACAATTCACTTAGACACCTTGGATTTCTGCCCACAACTACTGCTACCTACTGCATATAGCAGGTAAGACTTGTTATTGAAACTGTATTGTGCAGTTCACAAATACCGCACTTACATATACAGGGTACACAAGTATCTGCCTTGCACAACTCAATTTCCGGTGCATTGGCACAAATATTACCCATTTATTGTATATACATATATTACACGCATCTGCTATTTCTGCACTCCCTCTGTACCATGCTTACTCTTATACCCAAGCCCATTGACGCTTCATTTTCTCTGATACATACACATATTACCTAATTTTACTTGATATTTGCTAAACCCAGGTTTTACCATACCTGCACAGGTTCACACTACAACCTAATTTGTAGCACATTAAGTCAATTGCCTATATACTACTGTTGTTCTGGGTGACACCCTTTCTTGCGTACACAAATGCACACCTATGAGTACTGCTTTGTTATACTGCTGCACAAAGAGCAGTAAAACCCTTACTTACTAGATATACACAAGCCACTATTTGTACTACACCTGAATACTTCAAATACCCACTATATGGTGCCAATCCTCATTGATACTCAATTATCTATACAAAGAGCATACTCCTAATTCCCTTTCTCTCCTACACATAAATGTAAATTTCCTAACACACATCAATATAGGCTTTCCATCCACCCCTGTTACCTGGGTTCACCCAAAATTGGATATGGCTACACAAAGTGCACATATATAGGATATTCTACTGTTAAATGGTATTTTATTTCATAACCTAAACCCCCTTCCCCAATTCCTGCAGTCTTTCTAGGCATTGGTCTCCCTCTGTACACACAAATTTGCCCAACTGGCTCAATATGTACTCAGAGTTTGTAGGAACCGTACCTTAATCCCAGGTCCACACACAACTGTTCCTGTAGACAAGCCTCCCCAAATCTGCATGTTTGTAAGATACTCCAAGTATCCTATACTCGTAACACCTCTTACCTTATACTACAAATTCTTGGTTACCTAGTTGGCAATAATTTGAGTTTTATATTTACTGTACTCTCCTAGACGACACATGTACTCTGATACACACAAAATCTCTATAATGTTGGACCATTGGTTATGGTCGAACCAATTTTGATAATCATTTACACTCGGACTCAATATACGGGCTACTCGTAAAAGACTACGACAACCAGTACTGCTACCATTCAAGATTCGCTCAGTCATCATGTGTGTATTTATTTTCCATTCTCAAATGTACTTTACATAATGTTATTGAGTCTTGGAGATATGTAAACTGTGTTCTACTGGCAAAAAGGCTTAACTCATGTTTTTCAAACTACCCAGTTTTATTTACAAATGAACTCATTTTTAAAACAGCCCAAAACCTATATTTGAAAAATAGTCCAGAAAGCCCAAAACCTATTTTTAATATGGTTTCTGACCTAAGAACAAAACACCAGAGTTCAGACAGAGTTTGGCCCGAACTCGGGTACCTGATTTTGTAAACCCTATAAACATGTTCTTCCTGCAGATTCGACTGCAACCGTCGAATTTTCGAACGTTTGGCATTCGAATTCATCCAGAACTCGGTTTTCAGAAATCCTATAAATAGAGAAGGGATTTTCATTTGAAATCACTCATTGCACTTTATATCTTCTCTTCTATAAGATTACTCAGCTATCTAAAGCTCTCATTTCCATATTCCAAGCCTGTTTTACAGCCTCTAGCCTACTTGCCAGTATGGTACGGTCTAGAAGTTTCAGAGAGTTGTAATCAGATGCTTAGTCAAGAAGTTCATACTTCACGATTGAAGTCTGTTTGCCATGAACAAAAAGTTAAAGAACTTTTATATTTCAAACGAGAAAAGAGTACAAAAGAGATCCTAAATAGGAAATCTAAGTACAGTTGATTATGGAAAAGTGTAACGATGGAGATTGAGCACTACAGCGGCTCCTTTACTCCATCGACGATCTGACGACGAAATAAACTTTCTCTGACTTTTTGAATTCTCGTGAGTGGTGATCTGGGTTGCCAATCAAGAAGAAGTCGAAGGATTTTCAAAGACCATGAATGAAGGAAAATTGCTGCTATTTATAGGCTTGCACATGTATGATGTGCGTAGGGGTTTTAGCGCATAGGAGTGATGCGTGCACGAGATTTAAGAAGAATCCATTGTAACCGTACCATGGGGGCTACTACTGAGCTGACATATGGAAATTATCAGGATTTCCTTATTGTTGAGGTCTCGGGCAGTTGGCACCACTCATCATCAGTGACACGTGGTGTGCACATACTGCTCGAAGATCTCGTTCAGTTTAAATAAACTAGATTTTGATTTTATCGAAGGAGCGGCAGCATAAAAAACTAGATCTAATTGTATTTGAAGAGATACGACTGTTTGAACAAACTAGATCTGATTATATATATGAAGAGATACGACTGTTTAAACAAACTACATATGATTGTATCTGAAAAGATACGACTGCCATACTAGCCACGTAGCATGGTGCCACGTTTATGAAGGAGCTGCGCCTTTGAGGGACGTCAAGGAGACTGCGCTTCCGAGGCGACAAAGAAACTGCTTCTGAGGTAACGAGTGACAACGCTTTTGAGACGACGAGTGACTGTGCTTTCAGGAGCATTGAAAGAGCTGTGAAGGAACTGTACTTCTAAGAAGCTCTGAAGAGGCTGCGCTTTTATGGAGCTTCGAAGGGGATGCACTTCTGGAAAGCTCTGAAGAGGCTGCGCTTTTGAGAAGCTCTGAAGAGGCTGCGCTTTTGAGGAGATCTTAATGGGCTGCGCTTCTGAGGAGCTTTGAGAAGCTTTGCGCTCTGAGAAGCTCTGCACTTCTGGAAAGCTCTGAAGGTGCTGCACTTCTGAGAGCTCTGTTACTGTGCTTTTCGGGCACCTAGTGACTGCTTATGAGTGGCTAATTCAATGCTTAGTTATTGCTGCCATTTTGGGGGGCTCGAAAAGCGGTGACTAAACACTTAGTCAAATGCCTTCATTAAATGAGGCTTATTGTGATGAATTCTAGGTTCATCCTATTAACTAGGGGCTTTTGACTCGCTGCCATGTGGTGCGTGGTTTAGACCACACAGCCTATATAAAGGGGAGCTTTGAGGAAGTCATTATTCATTGCCTCTTGACATTCCTCTGTCATGCTCGATCCTGACTTAGCTACAGACGACCATAGGCCTTGCATAAGTCGACTGTTGGTTGTAGTTCTCTTCGTTCAAAGAAGATGTAGTCTTGGGGAAGAACAACTTCGGAATTTTAAGATGCACTTGAGCGCGTGGCATGGGGGGTCGAACCTAAATAACATCTTGGAGGTCTTCGAGGCCCAAGATATTAGATGTGGGTCAACGATTAGCCCTTCGTCATGCTAGAAGGGCCACAAGGTGTGCTGTGAGACTCGTGTAGGAGTTGCATTCCCGTTCTGCTCAATAACTGCTTCATTAGCCATATTGGAGCGGGGGTGCTGCGTACTTGACTAGGAAGTGGTTTGCTCTAACGAGGAAGGAAGCTGTGCTTTTGTAAGATGTAGCATCCGCTACCAAAATTTAATTTTGATTAGTGATTAGATGAATAAATAGCACTAGGAAATTCTTTAGAAATTTTTGATAATTCTTAGGTAATTCTTACTATAGTATTATTATTATTTTGAAAGGCTTTTTTAATTTTTGTGAGGTCATTCAGGGTCATTATAGAGGCCAAACATTCTATTTGGGCTCTAGAAGGTCAAAAATATTTTATATAAATTTTTGGTATTTTTCTGGAGTTTTTAGATCAGAAAATTTAATGTACCGAAATAAAGTTTAAATAATTTACTACAAACGAAACAACTTCAAAATAATTTACAGGAACGAAACATTCTGCCAACTGAGATGGCAGAAAAACGAAAGCTGTATATAAAATAAAATAGAATAAACTGTCCCAACTGCGTTGGTAGAATTTTAGCAAAAGCCAAAATTTTGCCATCATAGATGGCTGAATTTGGGCATTTGTGGGGCCCATGGTTGGTTTTTCTTGTTTGGTTTTAGTTGGTTTTTTTACTTGGTTTAATTTGGTTTTAGTTGGTTTTAATTTTGTAATGGTTATAGTTTAAATTTTGTTGGTCTTTAAAAACAATTTATTATAAAAGTTTAATTTTAATAATATTAACATTAGTATTAATATTAATATTAATATTAAACTTTTAATGTTTATTTTATTAACAATAAACATTAAAATTAACATTAACAATAAAATAAACATTAAAATATTAATATTAATATTAATATTAATATTAATATTAATATTAATATTAATATTAATATTAATTTTAATATTAGTACAAAGTTTATCTCTTTTTTCTTGCCTCGTCGTATTGATAGATTCGCAATAGCAAAGCTACAAAATGACATAGGTACTAGCATCGTCATATCGCTAGTATTGTCGCAATGATAAACTTTGTTAATTTTATTTCAAAATATCATCATATTGCTAGTACTAATATTAACATTAACATTAATATTAAAATTAATATTAATATTAAAATTAATATTAATATTTTAATGTTTATTTTATTGTTAATGTTAATTTTAATGTTAATTTTAATAAAATAAACATTAAAATTTTAATTTTAAATTTAATATTAATATTAATATTAATATTAATATTAATATTAATATTAATGTTAATATTATTAAAATTAACATTTTAAAATAAATTATTTTTAAAGACAAACAAAATTTAAACTATAACTATTACAAAATTAAAACCAAATTAAACCAAATAAAAAAACCAACTAAAACCAAACAAAAAAACCAACCGATGGGCCCCACCCATGCCCTAATTTAGCCATCTAAGATGGCAGAATTTTAGCAAAAGCAAAAAATTCCGCTAACTCAGTTAGCAGATTTTTTTTTTACGGCTTTCGTTTTTCTGCCATCTCAGCTGGTGGCATGTTTCGTTCATCTAAATTATTTTGAAGTTGTTTCGTTTGTAGTAAATTATATAAACTTTATTTTGGTACAGTAAATTTTCTATTTTTAGATAATTAAATACAGGAAAATCTATTTTTCTAGGACTTCTAGAATTTATTGTACTAGTATATGATCATATATTAACCCAAATATTTATATAGGGTTCTATATGTTATTTTATATTTTATGGATTTTTTACAGATTTTTCTGATTATTTTTAATATTTATTATAATTTTTCTAAGCAAAAACTAGTTAAAAACTGTTTTCTGGTAAATAAAACTCTTTTCCTAAATTAATTACCCAGTCATTCATCCAGGGGCCTACCTGTCGGCGCCAACTGCTACAGTAACCGCCTCTTATCTCTCCTATATATATTAAAGTATTTCGTAAACCCTAATATTCACTTGGCCGTTTTGAGAGAGTTGCTCTTTGGAGACCCACGACTTCCCGCGGCGATTGCCATCAACTCGTACCTCCGTTTCGCGTGCTGTTTCTTTTATTGGAAGCGTATTGAGGTATAATTTCTGAATATATAATTTACTTTTATGAATTCTGAACCTTAATTTCTGTAAAATTCGTAGAGTGTCGGTTGTCCGAAACATGAGACATTTTGGTGTTTTTGAGATTCCGGGAGAACCAGAAATCGAAATCATAAACTGTTTGAAGTTTCGGAAACATAACACAGAGCTCTACGACATATATTTTTATAGAAATTAATTAGTTCATCTAGTATTTTTAGTAATTCGTAGAACTCCTTCATGCCGACAAATTATCGATTTCATCACGGTTAGCCATAACGTCGATATCTTTTGACTAAAGTGTGATTTTGTGGCACGGTCAATTCCAGTACACTCATGGCACTGAAATATACTGGGTTGCACACTTAAATCATCGAGTTTGTGTCGTTTGACTACCTAGTCATCGATGTGCCTCGATTTGCTTGCTATGGGTTCCGCATTGGAAACATCATCTTCTTTGGCTAAAAATTAGTATTTGATTTTAATTTCAGAATTATATTAGAATAATTAAGGTTTTTAGATAATTTATTTCAAAATTAAATAGGATTAGTTATGTTAAACCATTAGCCACTTTTTAGGGTTTTAGAGTTTGATTTTCATAATCTAACCTACGATCATTTATTTGTCGGGGTAGATCGGACGACGTCGTGAGTTACGACTTTAACCTTTTCCGAGCAAGGCAAGTATCAATATGACCTATGTTGCCTTTATTTTATGCTGCATGTTATTCTTTTTCTTAAATTGGTAGTCTTATCTTCTATACCATTGGTGAACGAGAGTTATACATGTTACCATAACCATACATGTTCACTTAATGTTTTCATTCAATGTTCTATCTTCAATGTTTAATGTTTAAAGTTAAAGTGATCATGTTTACTTGTGAAAGAGTCGGGAGGGGGAATACAACTAGTATGCATGTGGTCTACGCAATGCACAATTTTTCCCAATATCAATGTTGATAGCAGACGTTGTACCTCACGTACCGACTGCCGGATGTCCTAACCCGTCCACAAGCAGAACACTTGTATTCTAAAACACACCGTACACTTGATTTGTTTTATGTTGACATTTTGCCTAAGGGTTTGTCTTATATTCATCGTTCTCTTATATTGTTTTTTTGTCTTTATTATACCTTCAGTTGTTCCATGTCATAATTGTACTCTCAAACTATTTTCCAAGGAATAGTGGTTTCTTTTGATATCATGTTATACTCATCCTCTTCTTATTGATATTCTGTGTGCTTGTATATTATATTGTGTAGTGTAGTGTTATGGTGATCTTTCTCCAATCATGACTGGATAACTGTTTTTTAGCTTTAGACGACGTGGTTTGCCCCGAGGTTTATGGTGTGTATTTTGGTGACGCTGACGTTACCAATGTGCCGGTTGCTTCTTCTGATGCTGGGTAGCATATTTCTACTTATGTTCTTTTGTATTATTCTTGGCTAGTGAGATTAGCGGACTTCAATTATAGCTGTTTTCTATTTACTTTCTTCGGGTTTGTTCTCGAGACTATCTGATTTATAGTGGATCTTTCTTTAAATCATTTATTGAGACTTTTCAGTTTAATCTCTTTTTCATAACTTAGTTGTGGATGATATATGTTGACTGTGTACTTGTATGGATCATGCTTATCATAGACAACGTACTACCGCCGACACTGTTGCGTAGGCTGGACCTTTACACGTCTCGTATCCGAAGAGCGGGTGCGGGTCGTGACAAGTTTTTATGATGGCCCATGCAGGTCAGGTTTCACATTAGGTTGCGAACTCACGGTCCGTACTCCAACTTAGTTGTACTAGCTGTGAGCCTGCGAATAGAATTGAAGATAGGATTTAGAATAACTACTAGGAGAGTTATATCATCCACAGATAGGATTCCAAACCCAATGAGTCTTCCATCATCGTCTCTCTTATGTATCCTGCTTGATTCCGTCCATGATTTCTTCGATATATTTGCATCTTCCGTTCTAACCATGTCCTTTACATTCCTTTCTAGTTAGCATTGATTGATATAATGCTTAATGTGATCCGTAAGAGTAAGAGGGTAAGCTTAGTTGGTTAGATGTTATTGATTTAGTTTCTTTTGGATATGGCCAACCATTACCTCTATGATTTAGCCTAAGTGTTACCGTTATATTCCCTATAGGAGTTGTTTATTATATTATGCTATTAGTGATGTTTGATTTTTTAGGACAAAAATATTTTAAGGGTGGTAGGTTGTAGCATCCGCTACCAAAATTCAACTTTGATTAGTGATTAGATGAATAAATAATACTAGAAAATTCTTTGGAAATTTTTGATAATTCTTAGGTAATTTTTACTATAGTATTATTATTATTATTTTGAAAGGCTTTTTGATTTTTTTGAGGTCATTCTGGGTCATTATAGAGGCCAAACATTCTATTTGGGCTCTAGAAGGTCAAAATATTTTATATAAATTTTTGGTATTTTTCTGGAGCTTTTAGATAATTAAATATAGAAAATCTATTTTTCTAGGATTTTAGAATTTATTATGCTAGTATATGAGAAAATATTGACCCCAAATATTTTTCTAGGGTTCTATATGTTATTTTATATTTTTTGGAATTTTTACAGATTTTTTCTTATTATTTTTAATATTTATTATAATTTTTCTAAGCAAAAACTAGTTAAAAACTGTTTTCTAGTAAATAAAACTCTTTTCCTAAATTAATTACCTAGTCATTCACCCAGGGGCCCACCTGTCAGCGCCAACTGCTACAGTAAGCGCCTCTTCTCTCTCATATATATATTAAAGTATTTCGTAAACCCTAATATTCACTTGGCCGTTTTGAGAGAGTTGCACTTTGGAGACCCCCGACCTCCCGAGGCGATTGCCATCAACTCGGACCTCCGTTTCACGTGCCATTTTTTTACTGGAAGCATATTAAGGTATACTTTATGAATATCTAATTTACTTTTATAAATTCAGAACCTTAATTTCTATAAAATTCGTTGAGTGTCGGTTGTCCGAAACTTGACATATTTTGGTGTTTTCGAGATTTCGAGAGAACCAGAAATTGAAATCATGAACCGTCTGAAGTTTCGGAAACCTAACACAGAGCTCTACAACTTGTATTTTCCCCAGAAATTAATTACTTCATCTAGTATTTTTAGTGATTCGTAGAACTCCATTGTGCCGACAAATTATCGATTTGGTCATGGTTAGCCATAACGGCGATATCTTTTGGCAAAAGCGTGATTTTTCGGCATGATCGATTCCAGTGTACTCGTGGCACTGAAATCTACTAGGGTGCACACTCAAATCATCGAGTTCATATCATTTGACTACTTAGTCATCGATGTGCCTCGATTTGCGTGCCATGGGTTCCGTATTGGAAACCGTCATCTTCTTTGGCTAAAAATTAGTATTTGATTTTAATTACAGAATTATATTAGAATAGATTAGGTTTTTAGATAATTTATTTTAGAATTAAATAGGACTAGTTATGTTAAACCATTAACCACTTTTTAGGGTTTTAGAGTAGGATTTTCATAATCTAACCTATGATCATTTATTTGTCGGGGTAGATCGGACGACGTCGTGAGTCGCTACTTTATCCTTTTTCGAGCAAGGAAAGTATCACTATGAACTATGTTGCCTTTATTTTATGCTGCATGTTATTCTTTTCCTTAAATTGATAGACTTATCTTTTATACCATTGGTGCACGAGAGTTATACTTGTTACCATAACCATACATGTTCATTTAATATTTTTGTTCAATGTTCTATCTTCAATGTTCAATGATTAATGTTTAATGTTAAAGTTTATGTTAAAGTGATCATGTTTACTTGTGAAAGGGACGGGAGGGGGAATACAACTAGTATGCATGTGGTCTACGTAATGTACAATTTTTCCAATGTCAATGTTGATAGCAGTCGTTGCACCTCATGTACCGACTGCCGGATGTTCTAACCCGTCCACATGCGGAACACTTGTATTCTAAAACACACAGTACACTTGATTTGTTTCATATTGACATTTTGTCCAGAGGTTTGTCTTATATTCATCGTTCTCTTATATTGTCTTCGTGTCTTTATTATACCTTCAATAGTTCCATGTCATAATTGCACTCTCAAACTATTTTCCAAGGTATAGTAGTTTCTTTTGATATCATGTTTTGCTCATCCTCTTCTTATTGATATTCTACGTGCTTGTATATTATATTGTGTAGTGTAGTGTTATGGTGATCTTGCTCCAATCCTGACTAGATAACTATTTTTCAACTTTAGACGACGTGGTTTGCCCTGAGATTTATGTTGTGTATTTTGGTGACACTGTCGTTACCAATGTGCCGGTTGCTTCTTCTGATGCAGGGTAGCATATTTCTTTCTTATTTTCTTTCATGTTATTCTTGGCTAGTGAGCTTAGCGGACTTCAATTATAGTTGTTTTATATTTACTTTCAGCGGGTTTGTTCCCGAGACTTTCTGATTTGTAGTGGATCTTTCTTTAAATCATTTATTGAGACTTTTTAGTTTAATCTCTTTGTCGTAACTTAGTTGTGCATGATATATGTGGACTGTGTACTTGTATGGATCATGCTTATTATAGAAAGCGTACTACCGACGATACTACGGCGTAGGCTGGGCTGGTACACGTCTCGTATCCGAAGAGCGGGTGCGGGTCGTGACAAGTTTTTGTGGTGGCCCATGCAGGTTAGGTTTCGCATTAGATTGCCAACTCACGGTTAGTACTCCAACTTAGTTATACTAGCTGTGAGCCTGCGAATAGAATTAAAGATATGATTTAGAATACCTACTATGAGGGTTATATCATCCATAGATAGGATTCCCAACCTAATGAGTCTTCCATCATCGTCTCTCTTATGCATCTTGCTTGATTACGTCCATAATTTCTTCGATATATTTGCATCTTCCGTTCCAACCATGTCCTTTACATTCCTTTCTAGTTAGCAATGGTTGATACAATGCTTAATGTGATCCGTAAGAGTAAGAGGGTAAGCTTAGTTGGTTAGATGTTATTAATGTAGTTTCTTTTGGATATGACCAATCATTTCCTCTATGATTTAGCCTAAGAATTATCATTATATTCCTTATAGTAGTTGTTTATTATATTATGCTATTAGTGACGTTTGATTTGAGGACACAAATATTTTAAGGGAGGTAGATTGTAGAATCTGCTACCAAAATTCAATTTTGATTAGTGATTAGATGAATAAATAACACTAGGAAATTCTTTGGGAGTTTTTTATAATTCTTAGGTAATTTTTACTATAGTATTATTATTTTTTAAAAGGCTTTTCAATTTTTGTGAGGTCATTCGGGGTCATTATAGTGGCCAAACATTCTATTTGGGTCTAGAAGGTCAAAAATATTTTATATAAATTTTTGGTATTTTTTGGAGTTTTTAGATAATTAAATACATTAAAATCTATTTTTCAGGACTTCTAGAATTTATTGTGCTAGTATATGAGAAAATATTAACCCAAATATTTTTCTAGAGTTCTATATGTTATTTTATATTTTCTAGATTTTTTTACAGATTTTTCTGATTATTTTTAATATTTATTATAATTTTTCTAAGCAAAAACTAGTCAAAAACTATTTTCTGGTAAATTAAACACTTTTCCTAAATTAATTACACAGTCATTCACCCAGGGGCCCACCTGTCAGCGCCAACTGCTACAGTAACTGCCTCTTCTCTCTCCTATATATATTAAAGTATTTCGTAAACCCTAATATTCACTTGGCCCTTTTGAGAGAGTTGCTTTTTGGAGACCCTCGACTTCCCGAGACGATTGCCATCAACTCGGACGTCCGTTTCACATGCCATTTTTTTATTGGAAGCATATTAAGGTATAATTTCTGAATATCAAATTTAATTTTATAAATTCTGAGCCTTAATTTCTGTAAAATTTGTAGAGTGTCGGTTGTCAGAAACTTGATACATTTTGGTGTTTTCGAGATTCTGGGAGAACCCGAAATCGAAATCACGTACTGTTTGAAGTTTCTGAAACCTAACACAGAGCTCAATGTATATTTTTCCCAGATATTAATTATTTCATCTAGCATTTTTAGTAGTTCGTAGAACTCTGTTGTGTCGACAAATAATCGATTTGGTCACGGTTAGCCATATCGGCGATATCTTTTGACCAAAGCGTGATTTTGTGGCACGGTCGATTCCAGTGCACTCGTGGCACTGAAATCTACTGGGGTGTGTTTGCAAAGAATAATAAGTTTTATAACAAACTAAGAAAAAAAGAGTACATGACTACAATTGATTTCTGGGGAAGTACAACTGTAGGAATCTGATCAGAAGACGATCACTTTATCCCTTGGACGATGTGATATCGAAGACACGAGTTTCTGGTGAATGCAAAAGTACTTTAGCAAGAGATTATGATCACTCTTGATGATTTGAGATTGATTTGAAACTCTATTTATATAGTTCTTGAAATAACTATTTAGCAGTTATTTTGGGTTGCATGCACTTCAGGTTGCACGCCTCCTGTTCATTTGCACAAACGGTTGCACTAACTGCTGTGGACATGTGGCATCATTTAACTGAGATGTACGTGGTCGCGGGCAGTATAGTGGGCACATTCTACTAAGTTAGTGGCTTGCGCGCCACGTCACTCTGTCCTGAACACCATTTGGTCACCTTGCGTGTGCTTTATCAGGTTGCGCGTGGACACAAAGTAACAACCTGCGCAAGTAGTTTGCACCAACTGCTATAGATGTGTGGCACAGTTTGATTGAGATGTACGTGATTGTGGACAGTGTAGTGGGAACGCTCTACGAAGTTGATGGCTTGCGCACCACGTCACCCTATTTTTAAAAAATAAGAGTTCGTCAAGTGGCACCAATTTGTCAGGCTGCACATAGGCGTAACTCAATGACTGACGCCTGTGACTAGGCTGTGCTGTACTGATTAATCCTTGCGCCACACAGTGACTTATGCGAACCAGCTGTCAACATTAATGACATGTTGATAAAATCTTCTCAAGTGCCGCGTTGTGCGGGATTCGAATGGATTTTCCTTAATCTCCGTTCTGTCAGTTGTCAGATAAGGATGATGCCGTTACAGCTTCTCGAAAAAGTGCGCCACGTGGCTCTTGCGCAACCTGTCTTTAGCGCAACCTGACGCTGGCACAACCTGATGCTGCGCAACTTGTTTGTTTTGTGCAATACAATATTTTGGCGCCATCTGATGGTTAAACACTTTAATGGGTGGCGTATCTTAATTTTTAGGCCCTATAAGACCTCTTTAAAGTTTTCGAAACTTAAAAATACTTCAAAGTTTTGAAATACTTTGAATTATAATAGTTTTGTTTGGATTGCGCCAGTCAATGCTTAACCGTCATAATAAATTTCTTCTTGAAAACATTCGATCTCCTCTTCCTCTTCTTGAGTTTCATTGATGATGTTCGGTTTCCCATGGGAAATATGAAGCATTGGTTGGCTATATATAGGGAGAGGTCCTTGTACTCATTCCTCACTTTTGTACATCCAGGGCACCTAAGAAGAAGGAGATGGCGACCGGCGTTAATGCCAAAGTGAAATCTTAGGAGACAAGGCCTGACACCACACCTACGATCCTGTTCGAGGCTGACCGATCACTACGAGCAAATAATTTCTTAGAATGCTTTGGATTGACCCCAGCAGTCTTTGATCGTCTGAACGGTGGTCCTTCATCATCATCTTCTGAAGAGCGCGGTGACGCAAAAGGATTTTTTCGTCTTATGCGTCGTTCAGGGATTCGTAATATGCGTGGGTTAGGTACTTTTCTTCTCTAAGCTGGTGAAGAAGACGAGAAGAAGTAATAGTTTCTGTAGGGGCGCCATTTTTATTCTGTCTTTTGTGCAACTCATTTTGTAGAGACTTGTTTTCCCTTTTCTTTGATAAGAAAAGAATGAAAAATTTATTTCTGGCGCCCTTTTGCAAACCTTTTCGTATGATCTGTTTAGTGGTGCGTGCCAATGCACTATTTTGACCAACTCAAATGTTTGATGTTTTCTGAAGAACACGTGGCAGCTTTCGTGTAGTTTGAGCACCTATCGTTTAGGTTCTTCCCGAGATAGGCTCCTAGAATGACGTGCCAGTTCACATCTTTTAAGCTCTTTAAATAGCTGATAGGAGAAATCTAAAAGAAATGTCCATGAACTCTTTTTTTTCCTTCTGTTGATGGCGATGGTTCTTCGCAGAATCCCCTCGGCGGTCAAGAGTTCAATGTTCGTGAGCCTTTCTACGCCACCAAAATTTGATGCTGTTCTTCTGCATACTGCATCTTCAGATGTTGGTTTGCCATGCTCTATACCATCGACGATCTTCAGCACAAACACAGTTGATTTTGATGGTAAGTCCCAAGAAAGAACCAATAGTTTTTACACATGAGCACCATTCATGAATTGTGTTTAACTTGCACCACTTTTTACTGAGACTGTTTTGAAGACAGGCGCTGATTTGTAGAAATGAGGGACATATTGTAGATGTGCACCTGAAATTCTGAGAAAAGACGCACACTGCAATCCAGTGCCTGATTTTGGTCAGAGACGCATGTTTTATCAAGGCACCTATAGGCTCAATCAGATGATGTGCGCCTGTTGATCAAAGGTGCACAGTTTGGTAGATTTTGCTAACCTTTCTTTCTTTGTTGATATTTGCAGAAGTCTGGTTGGCAAGCTTCTTCAGAACTGGCATCGGTGACTTGGATGCTGTAGGGAGCATTCTTTTGACACTCATATCAGACAACTCATGTGATTCTGACGCTCAGATCAGACAACTCAGGACTCTCCATGTTCCAGAAGGGTCTTCCTCAGATAGTAGAAAGGGCCTTTATACATGAGAGTTGGACGGTGGAGAGACAGAATTAGGTATCGTATCACGAAGGTGATCTCATTCCTAGTTCTCATGACGGGTCGTCTCTTCTCCACCAGTTGTATTGACAGCAGCTTATTTTTGAGCTGTTGTACTCTGGGGTTCTCCTCTCGTCTTTCTGAGAGAGAAAACAAGAGTTGATTCCGTTGCCTTGCTCGCTGCTTCGAAACGACAAGGAACTGGCCTCAACAAGAAGATCCAAAGATGTAATAGACCTTCATTTATTATATTTAGAATGAAAATCCGAGATGTAATAGATTTCCATCAAGATGTATCTATGTTTTTAAAGAAGGAATAAAGAATAATTTTCTCTTCTTTATGATTTGATTTTGATGTGATGATATAAAAAATAGAATCAAGAGGTAATGTGGATGTGAACTCATTTTTTTATAAATGATCTTCAAGTCCGCTGGGACTTAAAGACAGAATATCGTGTCTAAAAAGACAATATCTGTGATACTACGAATTTATCATAAAGAAAAGACATCTTTCAAAACAACTGGGTTTCAAAAGACGGAATTGATGATTTGGATAAGCTCCACGAGGGATTTTGAGTATTTATTATCTTTATTTACGAAAAACTAAATAAACGATAATAAATGAAATAAAGATGAAAAGACTGATGAATAAGCATGTATTTTTAAGGAAAGGTTACTTTGATTCTCGAGACAAATAGTGAATGAAGATCTTTTCACAAGATGAACGAACATGCCTTTTCGAGGAAAGGTTGTTTCGATTCGTGAGACAGAACGTTTGGCTTTCATCTACCTTTAAGTAGTGTGGAACTTTTCTGAAAGCATCATTCACTCCTTTTCTCTTATTTGCAAATATCTTTAGAAGATTTGTCTAAGGAGACAGAAGTCATCTCAAAGATCAAAGTCGCCTTCGACACTCCTTCCGATGAGCCTCCGCCGCCTATTCAGCCAGAAGTCGGAGAAAGCTCGGCTGTCCCTGGACAGAAGCAGGACATTCTCGCCGAACTAGTGGAGCCTGGGAGTACTGTCGAGGAAGAAGCTCTGAGGAAGGCCGCCTGCGAACTACTAGTGTCATCGGGAAATAATGTCTTCGAGCTTCTTGCGAAATACGTTTTCAATCAAAAGGGCTCCGGTCCTCGTTAATTTTATGTATTTGCTTCTGTTTTAAATTTATGCAAATAAAAAGGAAATTTATTTACATTCTGAGTTTCTGTGTTGATATTTCTTATTTTTCTTCAAACATAATATTTCTTGAGAAATTTGCCATTAATGGGCATCATGGCGACTCAACCATCCATACCGGTCAATTGATATGCTCCGTTGGAGAAAACATTGCTTATAATGTAGGGTCCTTCCTACTTCGCTTTGAATTTGCCTTTGCTCATATGCGTCATAGTCATAGGACGTCTGACGGTTAGAACTAGTTCTCCTTTTTGAAATGATCGGACTTTGACTTTACGGTCGAAGGCTTTTGATAGACGAGCTTGGTATAACTCAATATGTTATTGAGCTAGGAGCCATTTCTCGTCAAGCGCTTCAAGCTCCTAAAGTCTCAGGTGATCATTGTTTTCGGTTGTGAGTTCGTTGGCAATGGCAATTCTCATAGAAGGGATTTGGATTTCCAATGGTAAGACAGCCTCGCATCCATATACCAAAGAGAAGGGTGTACAGCTTGTATGAGTACGTATAGTAGTACGGTAAGCCCACAGACATTCTCCAAGCTTCTCACTCCAGTTCTGTTTGTTGGTAGAAACAAACTTCTTCAGGAGTTTGATGATGGTCTTGTTAAATGCTTCTGCCAACCCGTTAGCTGTAGGATTGTAAGATATAGTAGCAACATTATTGATCCTTTTTTATCGCAGAATCGGGTAAACTTCTGGCTAATGAATTGTTGTCTATTATCGTGAATGATTTGCCGAGGAACATCGAATCTATAAATCACATGATGCTTGATAAAGTTGATGATGCTGCTTGTCTTGACCTCAGCTAGAGGTATAGCTTCAGCCTATTTTGAGATGTAATTAGTTATGGGTAATATGAACCGATGTCCTCTAGACGAGGGAGGGTTGATACGGATGGCATCCATTCCCTAAGCTTTAAAGAGCCAAGATGCTGCCGTCGGGTGAAGGAATTATGACGGTTGATGAATGAAGTCATCATGGATTTGACATGCTCGACACTTTCTTGTATACTCGATTGCATCAGATACCATTGAGGGCCAATAATAGCCCATACGGCGAATGCGATCCTGTAATTTAGGACCAAATTGATGTTCACCACAAACACCGTCATGAGCTTCATGAAGTATTTATTTTGTTCTTCCCCCGCAAGACAACGTAGGAGTAAGCCGTCGAACGTTCGTCGGTAGAGTGTCTTTGTAGTATGATTATAGTAAAATCTGAGTGACCGTCGTCGAATTGTTGTAGCCTCCTTGGGATCTTCAAGTAGAATATCATGGACTATGAAGTCTATGTAAGGGGTCCTCCAATCTTCATTGATGGCACAAATTTCAACTGAATTGTTGAATTCCATGTTTGGGTTGTTAACTTCCATATTTAAGTTATTCTGGACACAAAATAACTCTCTATTAGTGATGACGATCATTTGTTGCCTTCTGATGGGAATTGTTATTACTGTTGCAAGATCACCGAGTGCATCAGCTTCCGCGTTACATGCTCGGCGTACATGCTCGATGAAGATGCCTTTAAATGAAGTGGTCATCCTGATCGTCGTATCATGATATGGAACCAAATCTTGATGTCGAACTTTGTATATGCCTCTAACTTGATTGACAATCAGTTTGGAGTCTCCGTAAACTTCAAGATACTCAATATCTAATTGTTTAGCCAATTGGAGACCAATGAGCAGAGCGTTGTATTCAGCTACATTGTTGGAACGCAACTCATCTAAAGAATAAGCTCTTTGGATAGTTAAACCTTCTGGTGAGACGAGAATGATTCCGACTCCAGCAACAATAGCACCTTTTGGTCCAATTCTGGATGCACCATCAAAGAATAAACGCCAAATCAGAATTTCTTTCGAAATCATGTTGGACTCCAAGGTTCCATCTGGAATCTCATCGTAGAGTATATATGTTTCAGGAAGTGGATGAACTACTAGAAAGTCAGCAAGGGCTTAACCTTTAACAGACTTTTGAGGAACATAAACCATATCATATTGTGCTAACAATATGGCCTATGTTGCAAGCTTAGAATTGAGTGTACTGGACTTATTCATCAGGACCCTGAGAGGGTTAACTCTAGAAATAACATGAATAGTTTGGCCAGTGATATAATGTCTCGTCTTTTGAACAACAAACATTAAAGCTAGACATTCTTTTTCTACAGGAGTATATCGATGCTCATCTCCAATCATCATGCGGCTAAGGTAGTAGATAGCCTGTTCATGACCTTCTTTATTCTTCTGAGCTAATAAAGCACCTAAGGAGTGGTACATTGCTCGAACATACATCAGAAAAGGTATTCCTGATAGTGGAGGCACTAGAACTGGAGAGTTCATCAAGTACCGTTTTATGTCTTCAAATGCTTGTTGACATTCTTCAGTCCAAATAAAAGGTACGCCTTTCTTCATGAGTTGAGTGAAAGCTCTACAGCGTCGAGAGAGATTTGAGATCAATCTTCTGATGTATGCAAGCCATCCCTGGAATCCTCGTAGTTCTTTTAGATTGCGTGGAGGATGCATCACTTGAATGGCTTTGATTTTCTCAGGGTTAACGTGGATACCTTTAGAGGTAATAACGAATCCAAAAAAATTTCCACTAGAGACTCCCAGGAATGACTTGGTGGGATTCATCTTGAGTTGATGCTGTCGCATTAGATCGAAAATAGTTCTCAAATCTTGAATATGGTCTTCTTTCAAACGACTTTTGACGGCAATATCGTCAATATAACATTCATTAGTCTTTCATACATGATCACGAAAGATGGTACTCATGGCCCGCTGATAAGTTACACTAGCATTCTTAAGACCGAATGGCATGACAGTGTAGCAATAGACTCCAAGAGGAGTATAAAAAAGATGTATATTTCTCATCTTCTGGATGCATCTTGATTTGATTGTATCCTAAAAATCCATCCATAAAGGATATACGTTCAAATCTTCAAGTATTTGTCAATCATGACATCAATGATTGGGAAAGGGAATTCGTCTTTTGGATAGGCTTCATTAAGGTCTCTGAAGTCGATGCAGACCCGGACTTTTCCTGTCTTCTTTAAAATTGGGACAATATTCGCCACCCAGTCCGGATATTGTTCTTCTCTGATGAAACCACAGTCGATGAGTTTCTCAACTTCAGCTTCTATGGCATTCATCATGTCAGGTCAAAACCGACGCTATTTCTGTTTGACTGGCCTTGCATTTGGCATAATATTAAGCTTGTGGTTAGGGATCTGAGGATCCAACCCCGGCATATCTTCATAGCTCCAAGCAAATACATCAATATATTCCCTAATGAGTTGGATTAGTTCTTGTTTATCCGCTTCAGGGAGACTTTTACTGACAAATATTGATTTTGGGAAAATTTCATCTCCGATATTGACTTGAACCAACTAATCTTCAATAGGTGGCTCACGTTGCTCAAAGCGAAGCTCCTATTGAGTATCCATCCTTTGTGCCCAAGGATCATATTCAGAAGCTTCGGAAAAGTCTTCGTCATCTTCCGATAACTCTGCAATCACCATATTGGAAGATAGAGCCATGCGATGGACATGCCCTATATTGGTATCTGAATTCCATGAGATAGAATCAGAAGAGTTAGATCGTCCTTCTTCCTCAGATTTGGAGGCCCTCTAGAGTCGAAATTGGTGAAGTATAACCTAATCCCCACTTCGTTTTGTCGTAGTATTGTTGTGATTTTTTTTGGAGCAGGAATACGAATAGGAGTTCGCCTTCCTTTGTCCCTATTGAAACCAGCTTTAAAATTATAGCCCATCTTTTGAATGATATCTTTTGATTGATGGCTATAACGACGTAGTTGAAGTCTTCCGTTATCGTGATTTTCTTCTTCACTATCGGGCATGATCTTCTGTTCCGTTCCTTTACTAAAAAGTATAGGAAGTTCATCTTTCTTCCTAGAAGAAACTAAGAAGAAGGAGTCTTGCATTTGTTCGAGCAATACTTCATTTCAGGAAGATTCAACTGCTCCTATGGCAAGTGGTTCGAAGTTATCTAACATTTTTAAATAACATCGAGTATAATAAAAGACATCAGTATACTGTAAAGGCGATGCTACTTTATTTATTTGTACATCATCATTTACAATATGATTCTTAGCCTTCATAGAAGGCTTAGTAAGATTGATAACTAGAGGAGGAGAATGAGAAGGTTTGTTACGACGAAGGTCGATAACAAGAGGCTCAGAAGAGGTGAGCTCCCTTGGTTCCTTTTCTACAGCAGGAGGCTGTTTGTTATAAGAGGAAAGATGTATAGTCAATGTCTGAAAATAAGAAGGACAAATAGTACGTCCTTTGACGGGGATCATGAGAACATCTTTTGAAGTATGTTTCTGATCTTCCTTACTATCCATTGCCAATACAACTTTTATGAACTCCTCTTTATATATCCGAGAGACCGTAAAATATGCTTCAATGCCTTTGAAAGGATTTAAATTAGCTACTTCCTCTTGGACTGCTCCATTGACATCCACGTATTTGAAGCATTAATGTAAAGTGGATGGTACAATATTATGCTCATGCAGAAAGGGTCTTTCCAGCAAAGCATTGTAAGAGCCGTGATTATCAATCACGTAGAAAGTTACCTTTGAACGAAGATTGCCTATTTAAGCTTTCAGGCGAATCTTTCCCAAAGGTTCACTTCTCCCAGAATTGAATCCCAGGATTATCGTGATAGTTGTCGAAAGATTGTGTACGGGAATCTTCAATGCATCTAGTAGAGTCTTTGGCATGATGCTGAGTGCAGACCCAGGATCGAACAGGATACGATCAACCTTTTTGGTATCAACATATCCCATGAAGTAGAGGGGTCGATCATGATGATTATCTTACAACAACATATCATCTTGTGTAAAGGTGATGTTTGGCATTAGTTCCATCACACTATGACAATGAAGGCATGTTATAGGCTGATCCTTTGGTTTCTTGAGAAGTGCTAGACAAGTATCAACTTGCGTTAAAGCTTCACTCAACGTTTCTCGAGTTTCCCTCGAAAGACGGAGTAGCTCAAAATATTGACAATCTTGTCGGAGTATTAGCCAGCTGAGCCAGTATATCAAAGTTATACGGCTTCTCAATTCCCAAAGTTAGAGACTTTTTCATTACTTTATCAAAACGGACAGGCGGTTTTCCTTTGTCGGCTGTCATCGGTTTGGGAAGAGTTGACTCTATCGGGGGTGTTGAAGCTGATGGATTATTGAAATAAGGAAAAGACGATGCTTGAGGAGCCTCAAGAGCTGGAGCATGATTTTCTTGACCTTCTGAATAGTCTCTTAGGTAAGGTTTCCCAGATCTTGTACCAGTTAATACTTCTTCTTCGGATACAGGCTCAAAGGATACCATATTTCAACTCTTTGACTGGGTTTTATTTTTGGAAGATTTCTTTCCGCAAGATGGAGAGTTTGTCCAGTAACCCAAACCAACCCGAGATTGGTTATGAGAAAGACATAGAGAAAGAGGTACATGAGATCCCTTTCCATGATTCAAACCAGAGGCCTCTTGTAGATCATATCCCATTTTTGTCAAAAGTTCACGAGATTGTGGACTATACAGATGGAAAGCTGTTTGGTATTTGGCTTCTGATTTTGATAATGTTGTTTTATCAGTGGAAGAAGAAGAAGGATTATCTGCTGTCGGGATGATGGTAGCAGTTAGAGGTGGAAGACAATGCTCACCAAATAAAATCATATGACATGATTTATTTTTAGTGGCTTTCTTGGACTTGGTGGAAGAAGATGGTGTTTTAAAGTCCACCACTAAATCTGGATGGATCCATATGATCTTTCCTTTATCAGTAGACAGAGGAACAAGACCATCTGTCCGTATAGGTAGAAGATTAACAATTTCTAGAGTAGTTCTCGGAATGGGGATGATGCCGTCCTACACAAGTTGAGCTGAAAAATCTCCAAACTGTAAAGAGACGATATTAGCCGTTACAGTTTTCTCATCTTGCTGGAGAGTAATTGCACCGGAATTGACCATCTCTTAAATTTTACCCTTGAGCACATAGCACGCTCGAGTCGGATGTCCAATAAACCTGTGGTAAACACAATATTTAGGATGGTCAGTCTTATCGACTTCATCTGGCCATTTAGGTTCTGGTAGTTGTAGTTTGATGAGGCAATCAAAGATACTCATGATATCATCTTCATCGAAAGAGTATTCTTCTTTGGACGAGATGCCCGTTGTGGTGGTGCTAAAGGGATAGATATTGGCTGATTTACATTGATGGCTAGAGCTTCTTTGCCGTTGAGGTTAATGGCCAAAGTTTCTTTGCCCTTATGATTGTTCTGATGGCCATTATTATTTGGTGTAGCACGTTTATCTTTGTCAAGATTAGGCATTTGAATGCATAATGGCTCAAATTTGTCAGTGCTCTCTTCTGCGACTTTGGCGTTCATTATAAAATAAGGCCAATCCTGGAGCTGTGTTGATCCTATCCACATGCTGATTATAGGCAACAAGTTTGGTTTGCAAGTGTCCATAGTTAAAGCATCTGGAGTTCCGAGAGGCATTTGAGTACTTTACGACGAAACCGTCCAATGAAACGTCCAGTCGTTTTATTATGTCGTTGTTTAATTTTAATAAAAGCAGACATAGTCATATCGTTGGTTCCCTCATAAAATCGTTCCAAGAATATTTGTTTGAAGCCAGCAAAAGAGGTTTATACACCCTTCTGGTAAACTATGATACTAGTCATATACTGCACCAGCTAAACAGCCAACAAATACTAAAGTAAGAAGAGCATCATTTGGTTGTAGTTGATCAGTCATTACTTCAAAGTGGTTGAGGTATTGACTTGGAGACGTGCTGCCATCAAACAGCATAATAGTAGGGGGTTTGTATTTAGGAGAAAATTGGACATCTTTCCATCTATGTGATATGGATGTTTGATCCCAAGCTTCTGCAAGCTATCCTTCTATTTGAAAGCTTCAAATTGAGTACATAAAAGCTTCACTGCCTCATTGGTATCTTCTGTTGATTGTAGAGCAGTAGATTGATTCAATGTGTTAGGAGGGGTTACCATATGATAAGTACCACCCCCTGTACCAGTTTTACTTGGAATAGCCTACGTAGGAATGAAAGCAGTGTGAGGAGATTGTACCCCCAGATCAACATTGGTGGAAACTGATATTGTCACAGGTTCTTGAGTCAGAATCAGATTCGCGACTGGTGGAACTGGATGTTGTGCCATAATCACAACATGTATGCCTGCCATCATCTCAGCCATGTTCTTCAAACTAGCCTCCAAAGCAGCAATTCTCTGCTCTTGACTGGAAGAAGTGGAGGTATCTTGATCTTCTGTGATGGTGTAAGCAGTCACTTCTCTAGCCATTGAAGACGATCTAGTAGAAAGAATGGTCCTTTCAGAACTTTCTCTGTCAGCATCAAAGTCACATAAAGAACTACCCCCAGAATAAGGATAGGGATATCTTTTTGACTGAAGGAATCTTGGTTTGAATTAAGAAGATTCTTTTGGCCGATTATTTCTCAACTTCTTGATCTAGTATATTGATATACTCCTTCATTTGATTGATGAAACTGATCTAAGTATTGCTGACTAGGATTACGGGATGTATTACGTCTTAGACGTTTTCCACCCCCAGTGCTTCGAGACATCATGTTGACAGGAGCAAAGAGTAATTCATCTTCATCCACTAGGATTGGTTCAGGAGTCTGAACATAATTCAAACGGTCAAGGACGGACTGCTTGGCTGACTGACAGCAGCATTTGATGACAACTTCATTATGGTGGTTGCAATAATGTTCTTGCTGTTGGACCACTGCTGGATGGGATGGTTTTGTAATCTTTTGCTTCTGTACTAAGAGTTCACGGAGGTCACTAACAGTACGAAAAGAAGTTATGGGAACGTAGTCTTCGATGATATTCGGAACATGGTTCCTGTTCCTCAGGTGTCCTGTACCCTGAGTGTACAAGGACGTGCTAAGCTGGTTAGCATAAGTCACAGGATCTTTTACTTCTACATTCTTCCTCTGGTGCAAGTTAATAACTGGTGCAGATTGCGCTTGATGAATCTTGTGATTTTTCGAGGTTGAGCCTAATTGGCACCTATTGATATAGGTGTGCAAGTCTGACAGAGGAGCTGCTTTTGCATCAACTTGAGATACTAGTAGTTTGCCTCGTCAGGATCTTAAAATACATAGGGTTGGTAGATCCTGTCCTAACCTCTTTGGAGTAGGCATAATGCCCTTCTGCATGGAAGGTTTATTCTGAATAGAAGTCATCTTCCTGACAGAGATTTGGTTGTCTGTGTAAAGGAGAGCAGTACTTTCCATTGAGTCAACTACTCGAACAAAAAGAGGAAAAGCTAAAGAGCATTTTTCTTGATTTAGTGATTTTTTCTGATTTGGTGGGAAAGAGGGAATCATTAAACAGTGTTTCTCTTTACATTATGCTAGTGTAGAAGTACGTGCAGGTTGCGCTAGGGCATGAACCTGCATAAGTTGTGCTGGAGCAGAAACATGTGTAAGTTGCGCTGAAGCAGGAACATGCACAAGTTGCGCCGGAGAAGAAAAGGCCAAATGATGCTTTCATTTATTTTGGACAGTGTGTCGAGACAGAGTCTCCTTCGATTTCAGAGTCGAAGAAGTAGAGGGATTAGCAAAAAGGCTATTTTCCTTAGGTTGTGCCAAAGCATTGATGGGCGCAAGTTGTGCAGAAGCAAAAACAGGTGTAGGTTGCGCCAGAGAAGAGAAGGCCAATGGACACTTTCCCTTGTTTTGGACAGCAATATGTCGAGACAGAGTCTCCTTCGATTTTAGAATCAGAGAAGTAGAGGGATTAGGCAAAAGGCTGTTTCCCTTAGGTTGCACCGAAGAAGTGATGGGCGCAAGTTGTGCAGAGGCAGGAGATTGCGCCACCAAGGACTTAGGAGTCCAAACAGAGATCGTCTTACTCTTAACAGCAGCAGCAGTACGCTTGGCACCCCCAGTATTGATCATGGTCTCGTAGGCTGTTTAGTCGACTTGAACGACCAGGGTCTTCTGTGTCTTGCCGATTGACGCGGTATCATATTGATTTGTCACTTTTTCGTCAGAGAAGAAAGTCATCCCCAGTAGAGTCGCCATTTTGTTTACAAAGAACAAAAAGTTTTATTACAAACTAAGAAAAAAAGTACATGAGTACATTTGATTTTTGGGGAAGTACAACTATAGGAATCTGATCAGAAGACAATCACTTTATCCCTTGGACGATATGATATCGAAGACACGAGCCTCTGGTGCATGCAACATCACTTTACCAAGAGATTATGATCACTCTTGATGATTTGAGATTGATTTGAAACTCTATTTATAGAGTTCTTGAAATAACTGTTTAGCAGTTATTCTGGGTTGTACGCGTTTCAGGTTGCACGCCTCCTGTTCACTTGCGCAAACGATTGCACTAACTGCTGTGGATATGTGGCATCATTTGATTGAGATATAGGTGGTCATGGGCAGTGTAGTGGGCACATTCTGCGAAGTTAGTAGCTTGTGTGCCACGTCACTCTATCCTGAATACCATTTGATCACCTTGCGCGTGCTTCATCAGGTTGCGCGTGGGCGCAACGTAATAACTTGCACGAGCGGTTTGCACTAACTGCTGTAGATGCGTGGCATCGTTTGATTGAGATGCGCGTGGTCGTGGGCAATGTAGGGGGCACGTGGGCAGTATAGTGGGCACGTTCTGTAAAGTAGATGGCTTATGCGCCACGTCACCCTATTTTTAAAAAATAAGAGTTGATCAAATGGTGCCAATTTGTTAGGCTGTGCATAGGCGCAACTCAGCGATTGGCGCCTTTGACTAGGCTATGCTGTCCTGATTAATCCTCGTGCCATATAGTGATTTGCGCGAACCAGCTGTCAGCATTAATTACATGCTAACAAAATCTTCTCGAGTGCCGCATCGTGCGAGATTCAAATAGATTTTCTTTAATCTCCATGCAGTCAGTTGTCAGATAATAATGATGCTATTACAGCTTCTCGAGGAAGTGCACCACGTGGCTCTCGCGCAACCTGTCTTCAGCGTAACCTGACGCTGGCGTAACCTGATACTGGGCAACTTGTTTGTTTAGCGCAATACAATATTTTGGCGCCATCTGATGCTCAAATACTTTAATGGGTGGCACATCTTAATTTTCAGGCTCTATAGGGTGCACACTCAAATCATCGAGTTCGTGTCGTTTGACTACTTAGTCATCGATGTGCCTCGATTTACGTGTCATGGATTCCGCATTGGAAACCATCATCTTTTTTGGCTAAAAATTAGTATTTGATTTTAATTCCAGAATTATATTAGAATAAATTAGGTTTTTAGATAATTTATTTCTGAATTAAATATGATTAGTTACGTTAAACCATTAGCCACTTTTTTAGGGTTTTAGAGTAGGATTTTTATAATATAACCTATGATCATTTATTTGTTGGGGTAGATCGGATGACGTCGTGAGTCGCGACTTTATCCTTTTTCGAGCAAGGTAAGTATCACTATGACCTTTGTTGCCTTTATTTTATGCTGCATGTTATTCTTTCCCTTAAATTGATAGTCTTATCTTCTATACCATTGGTGCACGCGAGTTATACTTGTTACCATAACATACATGTTCACTTAATATTTTCGTTCAATGTTCTATCTTCAATGTTCAATATTTAATGTTTAAAGTTAAAGTTAATGTTAAAGTGATCATGTTTACTTGTGAGAGAGTCGGGAGGGGGAATACAACTAGTATGCATGTGGTCTACGCAATGTACAATTTTTTCCAATGTCAATGTTGATAGCAGTCGTTGCATCTCACGTACCGACTGCCAGATTTCCTAACCGTCTACATGCGGAACACTTGTATTATAAAACACACAGTATACGTGATTTGTTTCATGTTGACATTTTGTCCAGAGGTTTGTTTGATATTCATCGTTCTCTTATATTGTCGTCGTGTCTTTATTATACCTTCAATTGTTCCATGTCATAATTGTACTCTCAAACTATTTTCCTAGGTATAGTAGTTTCTTTTGATATCATGTTATACTCATCCTCTTCTTATTGATATTCTACATGCTTGTATATTATATTGTGTAGTGTAGTGTTATGGTGATCTTGCTCCAATCCTGACTAGATAACTAATTTCAGCTTTAGACGATGTGGTTTGCCCCGAGGTTTATGGTGTGTGTTTTGGTGACACTGACGTTACCAATGTGCCGGTTGCTTCTTCTGATGCGGAGTAGCATATTTATTTCTTATGTTCTTTCATGTTATTCTTGGCTAGTGAGCTTAGCGGACTTCAGTTCTAGTTGTTTTATATTTACTTTTAACGGGTTTGTTCCTGAGACTATCTGATTTGTAGTGGATCTTTCTTTAAATAATTTATTGAGACATTTCGGTTTAATCTCTTTGTCGTAACTTAGTTGTGGATGATATATGTGGACTGTGTACTTGTATGGATCATGCTTATCATAGACAGCATACTACCGCCGACACTGCGGCATAGGGTAGGCTTGTACATGTCTCGTATCCGAAGAGCGGGTGCGGGTCGTGACATAAGCTGTGCTTCTGTGAACTGCACATTTAGGATGAGTAGATAGCTTTATATGTGTACTTATGAAGAATCTGTAATAGACCTTTGTAATCATAATTTTAATAAAATATTTCCCTTTATTCACTACTTTCTCTTGTGATATGAGTTCTAATATGCGCAGCAACTTGGTGCCTCTTTTGCTTCTGCGAAGTATCTGAAGTGACTGATCTCTCTTGCACTTTTGTCGATGTTGCACTTTTTTCATGCTTCAATAAGACACCCTTCAATGTTTTCAAACTTGGACAATTTTGAAACACTTTGAATAGAAGCATGAAATGACACGTGGTATAGAAAATGCGCAGCATGTTCCTAATAGGCTGTTAAGTGTTTAGTAGCCGTCATTATTAATGTTTCGAGCCGTCATTTCATATTAAATGATAATGACTCCTCGTTTTTAGGAAAAAAGATTCATCATGATTTTGTTTTATCTCCACGCTATTCGAAGCATTTCGTCACCTAAGAAAAGTCCTTTGGCCTTATCTGCGGACACGTGGCTATGTCCTATTAGTAGGAGTCTGCAGAGAGAGAAAATACTTCCCCCTCTGTCATTTCTCTCAAACTTTTTTAGAGCGAGTACGTCTTCTTCCCCAAATCAAAACCCTAGTTTTCTACTATGGCTCCCAAAAATCCGAGAGCTCCTAGAGTTTCCAAGGCCGGCAAGGCAAGCACGAGCAAGGCCAAGGGGAAGCGGACGGCGTCAGAGGCTGTCGATGTCGACGATTCTCCGATCGCTAGTTTCAGCATGCACGTAGACGTGCGACTGGCTGTTGCGAGTAGGTGTTTGATTTGAAATCATCGATGCCCAGCTCCGTCTGCTGATACGCATGAGCACAACTTCTCGGAGTAGTGTCTCAAAGATGTGTTAAAGCTTCCCCCGCTAATGCGCATGGGCACTACTTCTTCGCAGTAGTGTCTGTAAGATGCGCTAAAGCTCTATCTGCCGATGCGCATGGTCGATACTTTTTAATGTAGCCACTGTAAGATGTGCTAAGGCTTTATCTGATACACAGCGTCACTAAACAGTGCCTGTGCGGATGCTTGCTAGCTGATGCGTAGTGTCACTAAAAAGTGCGAACATAGATGCTTGTCTGCTGAAGCGCAGTGTCACTAAACAGTTCCTGTGCAGTGTAGTATCACCAAATAGTGTCTACGCGGATGCTTGCTTGCTAACGCGCAGAGTCACAGTACCTGTGCATTTTTTGCAAAAAATACTTAGTATATTCTTCTGACTTTTGTTTTTTTTGTGCACAGTTTTCGTGATTATGCCTCTTTTGACGAGCTTCTCTTCGACTCATCAGTCTGCGCACTAGGCATAAATGTCGACGAAGCGATTGTTAATCCTGCCCGGAGATTAATCGCCTGAGGCTAATCGGATGAGTAACTGGACAGGATGCGTGCACAACAACACGCCTTCTTCCGTCGTATGATAGATTGAGGCAAATTGTCAGCCGTCACTGATGCTGGGCATAAGATGCTAAAGCCTCAGTTCCTCTTCGGTGATAAGATGATCTTGAAGGAGACAGACCTCCTGCAGCTTAAGGAGGATTGGTATTTCGAGAAGTACGACCACGGTTTGTATGTTCCGACGATCGATCGGTACCTCCCGCTCTCGATTTTCTATTGCTTCTCCGAGAAGCGATGTTTGGAATGGGATCTAACCCTGACTCGGGGGGGGGGGGGGGTAATGATGGGACATTTTAAGGTGGACACATACTCTAAGAGGAGGGACTACACTTTGCGGGTACTACTTCCCGGCCATCTGCTTAGTGATTTTACCCCGAACATACATCTATTTGGGGCTTCTCTTTTTGTAACCCCAGTTTTCGACTTTTCAAAAAATTTATATTATTTTAATGATAAATTATTAATTGGAATTTTTATTGTAAACAAATATTAGAGTAAATTTGTTTTGGTCTTAAATTTTAAATTATTTTTTTGATGAAAAATCAATTCCTAAATTAGATAAGTGTTGTATTTATGAAAAAACTATTTCTAGTATTTTTCCTATTATGATCAATACTTGAATTGATCACCTTAATCTTAATTTAAATCTATATGATAATTATTTGATTTATTAGTATCAATTATTTTAAAATTTGAATATGTTAAATATTATACAGTATTTGTTTATTATTATGGTAATCGGTTTATGGATTAAGCTTTGATCTATCTATATCAATTTAAATAAATAAGATTTATTTGATAATCATTGAGTATTATTTTGAAAACTTTATTGATATATTCATATTTGGTTATATTTGATTTACTAATTTTAATTATGAAATATTTGATCAATATGATTCCTAACACTTTCCTTATTAGGAAATCCCTCACCCTATATAGAGGGAAGCTCCCCTTTGTTTTCTTCTAAATTTCTCAAACCATCACCATAGCCAATCGTCATCATCCACCATGACCATTATCGTGCATGCATCGTGTCCATGCTCATATTCTCTTCAACTACGTTCTACAATTTTGGGTTTTTCTTTCGTTCCCTGCTTCTCGGCTATCGCGACTCCCCTTCTTTCCCGGCCTACAAACCCCGCCACTATCATAAACCCCGCCGTTACTCTAAACCAAAGTCCCGACGAAATTGCAAACCCCAGCATAGCCAACCCGATCAACATCATCCTCATCACCACCTGCCTTGTTGAGGCTGGTCCTGCCACTGCCGGATACCACATCCTCCTTCTCGGCCAAACTCTGCCCCGTTCCCAATCATCAGATCCATCATCTACACCGTCATCGCCTCCACCGCGGGTCACC
Source organism: Iris pallida (assembly GCA_029216955.1). NCBI lineage: Eukaryota > Viridiplantae > Streptophyta > Magnoliopsida > Asparagales > Iridaceae > Iris > Iris pallida. The sequence continues at coordinate 5,248,106 of JANAVB010040620.1, forward strand.
GTCGTGGCGCCATGCCCTCGTCCCTGTCCTCCCAAACCCCATCTTCATCATCATTACCACCATCATCAACATTAACCCCACCAATACTACTTACCCGCCGCCGGCAAACCAGAGCCGTGACCCTCGCCCAGACGTTCGTCGCGCCAGCCATGGCCAAGCTTCTATCCGACAGCGGGCGCGCGCGTCCCCCTTTCTTCGCCACTGACCGACGACCACCGGTGACAGCCTTCTACGCGTACAACGCCTCGACCTGGCGTCGACGAGCTTACCACCGGAACCCAGCACCGGTAGAACCCCTCATCTCGCCGCTCCGTGTTCCATGTCGCCTGTCTCCCGCTGCGTACGTACATCCATCTATCTCGCTCTCTGTAACGCCCGTATTTCGGAATATGTATTTTAATTAGGCTTATATGTATTTCGGATCTGTATTTTATTTTCTCGAATTTTGGCCTGTAATTGTATTTTGGCTCGACTTACGGATTTTGGTTTTCTCGTAAATTAGGTTTTCGGACCTAGCATGGTTTTATTCTTTGTGGAGAAGGGTTTGGTTTGGTTTGCATTGGACTACCTTAGTTAACCTCCACCCTCAACACAATACACCATCCCTCATTAAAACCCCACCTAACTTTTTCTCTCCTCATTAGTCTTCAATTAATTTTCTCAATCTTTTTCTTCCTTCCTCCACACAATACCTAACCACCATAGGCAAGTGCACCTTGCCACCAAATAGAAACCCTATTTTATTTATCCATTAGTTAGATTAGGCCCTGGTGAACCACATTAGAAATTGGCATTTTGTGATTTGGAGTCTCCAATTTTCTAGATCTAAGTTTTAACTATTTTCGGATTTTCTTGGTTTTGATCTATTAAACTTAGATTTTTGCTTGTTTTAAGGCTTCCATGTAGAAGAGAATTCAATTTTACACAAGTTAGAACTTGAAAATCTAAATTTTGTTTTGATTTGGCTAAGATATGAGATTTGGAAATTTTGGTGTTCTTGGGTTCTTCTCTCAGTCTGTTGGAGAAGAAGACATCGGCCAGCGCTCTTTAGCGCTGGACTGAACCGCGCAACCATTCCTCGGCCAATGCTCTTTAGCGCTGGGCTGACCCGCGCTCGGTGCCCCTTGATGAACCGCGCCCCCTTCTTCGCTGGCGCTCTTCAGCCTCAGCGCAGTTCACTCCTCAGCGCAGCTTGACCCTAGCGTAACCCGATCCCCTGCGCAGCTCAGTCCCAACGCAGTTCACTCCTCAGCGCAGTTCATTCCCCTAGAGCAATCATACCTCAGCGCAACCCGATCCCCTGTGCAGCTCAGTCCCAGCGCAGTTCACTCCTCAGCACAGTTCATTCCCCTAGCACAATCAAACCTCAGCGCAAACCGACCTCAGCGCAGTTCACTTCCCCAGCGCACTTCATTCCCCAGCACAGTTCATTCCCCTAGCGCAATCATACCCAGTGTAACTCGACCCCAGGAACCCCAGCGCAACCTATTTGCCCATGGTGGTTTGGTTTTATTTCCTTGGGCTTGGCTTCTCTTTTGTGGATTGAAGTTCTGAGATCTTGTTCCACACAACACAACTGTCTTGACCCAACATGACCTGGTACAGTTTTCGGTGTTTTGCTTATGACTAGTACGGTCTTCGTGATTTCTGTGATTTATGATCCTAGTACTTTTTGATCTTCTTAGTAGTGACCCGATGGGGTGCGCTCTTAACTTGTAACCTGTGATTCATAATTAATCTTTGTACTGGATAACTTGATAGTAGCCCGTGGCGGCGCACTCCTGACTTGTAACTTGACTTGACCTGAAGCTGTTGCGATGGCTAACTTGACTCATATAATCAACTCTGAATCCGTGGGTGTTCATCCATGTTGCTTCGTGCAATCCACTTGTCTTGTCTTGCATCATGTCTAGGACGTGACTCCTTGGTTACCACGGTCAGGGATCCACACTGAATATGGATTAGGCTAATGACTAGATCAAACTATAGTTCATGGAGAATTTTTAGTCATAGGCGATCTCGTTATCTGGGCGCTTTAAAAGACTTGTAGCCTGCCGACAAGTAGGGCACATTTCCAGCACACTGTCATGTGTTGCACCCTCTAAGTCACCTAAGGGTATATCGTCTCCCGGGCGATGTACCCAACCATACTCTCAACCCGCGGAAGGATAACTGGATAGTCTGCAAGGCTTGGGACTGGAAAATTCTCATTTGCATCTTGTTAGTAATTAGGTTTGTGATAACCCTAGTTAGTTAAGTAGTAAGCCGTAGAATTTGCTTGGCCGCTTGTGAATGGATCGTGTCCAGCCTTGTCTAAGTCTCGTCTAGTCCCAGTACCTGGTACACCTGAGCATGATTGTTTTACTTATCTTTAACAATAAATGGGTAGAGACAAAGTGCTATTCAGGCGAAGGGTTACAACCCCGGTCCTTGTTTGGTTTAAGGGTTGTAACCTGGCTCCCGGAATGGTTCCATGTCCCTAGTCATTTATTGTCCTGTTGTGCTCTTTATTACTTGTACTTTTCTTCTATTTCCTTATGATCTGATATGTTGGCTTTCGTTCTTATTTCATGGCCTTCTTTGTGGCACTTGTTCTTTCTGTGGTTTGACCCAGCTGGTTTTGTGTGGCAAGATTTCGGAGCAGCACACGAGGATCTACTGAACCTCCAGCCCAATGGTGGCGACTAGAAGGAACCCGGGCTACGAGTGGGTTTTCCATTTTGTTTCGCTCACTACATTGTAAAATTATTCTTTTGAGACGTTTAGCCGACGAGCACCTGTTAGCTCGATGCATATTTACTTACTGTCTGCCTACGGGCTGTAAACATGATTAACAAATCCTAGGATTGATCATGTATAACTCAACTCTTGCTAGTCTTCGCATTTTGTATGACTAGCTTCATGATCAGCTGAATTTGTAATATTTGGGACGCCTTTTATTGTATATTTGGTAGTCTAACATCTTATAACTATATTACTTGCTTGAGATTGAGACAATAGGCTTGACCTTAAGAGACTGTTGGCTTGTAGTTAAACCCTCATATATCTAGACAGCCGTGACCATATAGCGAGGTAGATTCCATTTCAATATACGTAGCTGGTTATGTACGCCCCTGCTCTCCAGTATTCTGGTTCTGGGGTGTTACATGGTTTAAGTGGTGGCCCATGCAGGTTTTGGCATTCAAGAATGTCAAGATTTACCAAATAGATGTCTCAATAAGTATTCGCCCTTGATCTCTGCTCGTATCTTCAAATCCCTGAGAATCTTGACCTGATCACATGCTTGTATCGTTGATCTGTCCTGGTCCTTAGTTATTGTTTCCTATGTCGTCTTATTCAGCGACATTGTTCCTGGACCTGCCGATCAGCAAGGCGGAGCACCTCCCGTGGACCAGCAACCCGGAGATCAAGCCCAGCATTCCAGAGTAGCCTCCAGAGTTGTGCCTACTAGAGGAGAGCCACCAGTTCAGCCCGTCCAGCCTGTAGAGCCTGATGAAGGCACCTTGGTAGGTTTCATCAGGTCCCTATTAGCTTCCCAGGATCGTCGAGGCGACGCCCTGCACCAGGCAGTAGCAGATGCTTTGAATAGAGGCGGTCATCCAGGGAACAGCGCGGCCAGCAGCTTCAAGCGCCTGAACCCTCCATTCTTCGACGGTAGCAAAGATGCGGTTGTCGCGGACGCTTGGCTTCAGGATACCGAGGTAGTTCTGGAAGCAGCTAGGACACCTGAGAATGAGAAGGTGGCAGTGGTACGCCTATAGTTGCTAGATTTAGCTCGCTATTGGTGGGCGGCACAGGCCATAGGATTAGCGGCGCCGGTTACTTGGATGGTGTTTAGAGAAAGATTCCAGACAAAGTATTTCGATGCTGTAGCTCAGTAAGACCTGCAGACGAGGTTTACCAATTTGAAGCAAAGAGGCAGGACGGTCGACGGTTATGCATCTGAGTTTTCTAGACTCAGTAGGTTTGCCCCTACCTTGGTGGCAACCGAGTTTGACAGTGCCCAGCGGTTCCAGCAGGGGCTGCATTTAGAGATCTTTTTGGCAGTTGAGCAGTTCGAGCACCAGACGTTCGATGCATCATTAAGGGCAGCTAGGAGGCACGAGTACACCTCCCAGAGGATCGTGGATAGGACAGGAGGTAGGAAGCGGTCCCACAATAAGATGCACCAATCATTAGCTCCAGCCCTGGCAGCAAGGGGTTTGACCATTGGAACTCCGAGGCAGGCGACCTCAGTAACGTCAGTTCAGCATTCAACACCGACGTACCCGTAGCAGCAGATGCAGAAGAAGACTTTCGCGATGGGATGTTCTCATTGCGGGAAGCCAGGGCACGTGGTGGCAGATTATCGCAGGACGCAGGAATTGTGCCTGGCTTGTGGAGCAGCAGATCACAAGATAGGAGCCTGTCCGAATAGCGGTAGTTCGTCCTCTTCCAACATAACCAGTCCGTCGATTAGGGGACCAGCACCTATACAGCAGCAGTACCCGAGGCCATTGTTACCTCAGGCCCAGGCATTTCAGCCGCAGAACCAGCAGCAGTACACCCAAGCCCAAGTGCAGAGCAGGCAGAGAGGATTCCAGCAGAGGGGACCCACAGCCAGAGGACAAGGTCAGGCAATGATGATGACTATGGAAGAAGAGGTTGCACCAGGTGAGGTAGTGGCAGGTACTATTCTCGTCAACTCCACTCCAGCATCGGTATTATGTGATTCTGGTGCATCGCATTCATTCATGTCTGCACGATTCGCGACACGGATAGGATTGGAGCCCGAGTCATTATCAGTGAGGCTCAATATTCTTACTGGTAATGGTCTTGTAGGAGTAGATCGAGTGTTTTCCTCGTGTCGGATCGTAGTTAGCGGTATAGAGTTCTCCGCTAGATTTATAGAGTTTCCCATGGCAGACTATGATGTAGTCTTAGGCATGGATTGGTTGAGGAACCAGTATGCTAGGATAGACTGCCATGTTGGCAGGGTTGTCTTTAGTATTCCAAGCGAGCCAGAGTTTTTATTTTCCAGAGGTGCAGTGGAATCATCTTCCACAATATTGCGGATGGCAGTAGCAGCGGTACAGTTACCCCGGATAGTTAAAGAGTTTCCAGATGTCTTCCCAGAGGAACTTCCAGGAATGCCGCCAGAAAGAGAGATCGAGTTCACTATAGACTTGATCCCCGGGACAGCACCAGTATCAGAGCGAGTCTACAGGATGGCGCCTTCAGAGTTGAAGATTTTGTACAAGATGATTGAAGAACTGAGGACCAAGGGATTCATTCGTGCAAGTGGATCGCCTTGGGGAGCCCCGATGCTTCTTGTGAAGAAGAAGGATGGTACGTCCAGATTATGTGTAGATTATCGTACCTTGAACTCAGTGACAATCAAGAACAGATACCCTCTCCCGAGGATAGATGACTTGTTTGATCAACTCAAAGGGGCTTCAGTATTCTCGAAGATAGACTTGCGGTCAGGATACCACCAGATCAGAGTCAGAGAGCAGGACATCCCGAAGACAGCTTTTCGATCTAGATATGGACATTGAGAGTTCCTTGTTATGCCCTTTGGAGCGACCAATGCGTCGGCCATATTCATGGACCTCATAAATCGTATCTTTATGCCTTACTTGGATCAGTTCGTGATCGTGTTCCTAATGACATCCTGGTCTACAGCAAGAGCGTAGCAGAACACGAGCAGCATCTCAGAATCGTCCTTCATACGCTTAGAGAGCATCAGTTGTACGCCAAGTTCAGTAAATGCGAGTTCAGGCTCGATCGCATTTCGTACCTGGGTCACATCATTACCCGAGGAGGAGTGGAAGTAGATCCCCAGAAGATTGTGGCTATCGAGACGTGGCCAGTACCTAGTTCAGTGGCAGAGGTTCGTAGCTTCCTTGGATTGGCCGGCTACTACCGATGATTCGTTTCAGATTTTACAAGGATTTTGGCGCCGATGACCCAGTTGACCCGCAAGGATGTGCAGTTTTCTTGGACAGCAGAGTGTCAGGAATCATTTGAGAAGTTGAAGCGAAGTTTGATAACGGCTCCTATTCTCACACTTCCAGATGGGACCGGAGGATTCACAGTTTATTGTGATGCTTTGGGCAGAGGTTTAGGATGTGTTCTGATACAGCATGGGAAGGTAATAGCTTATGCGTCACGACAACTTCGTGATCATGAGAAGAATTACCTGACCCGCGACTCGAAGATCCTTTGGAGCTACTCCGAAATCTGGCCATACAAAACCAGCTGGGTCAGACCCCAGAAAGAGCAAGTGCCACAAGGGAGGCTTCACTTAAGAACTAAAACCAGCATGTCAGAACATAAACAAGAATAATAACAAGAAGGCATAAAATGTAAATAAGGCAACAAATGACGAGAGGACGAGGAACTATTCCGGAAGCCAGATTATAATCCTTAAACCAAATAAGGACCGGGGTTGTAACCCTTCGCATGAACAGAACCGAGTCTCTAGCCATTTAATGCTAAGAGTGAAGCATAAACAAGCATGTCCTGAGATAGCCATGTACTAAATCTAGACAAGACTAGAAAAGATTGGACTCCATCCAATACTCACGACCAAGCAAAGAGTACAGCTTGATACTTTAACTAACTAGGGTTATCACAAGCCTAGTTACTAACAGGATGCAATAAGATGTTCCGGCGGTCACAAGACTTGCAACTATCCAGGCGAGGATCATGTTAAGAGTTATTAGGTGACTTGGAGTGCAACACATGACAGCGTGCATATTACTTGTTTCAAGAAGTGCCCCGCATAACAGTGGGCTGAAAATGTGCCATACTCGTCGGCAGGCTACAAGTCCATCAGGTGTGACCAAAATAACATGATCGCCTGTAACTGGAATCATCTCCCTATATGAGCTACTTTGATCAATCTAGTTATTGTCACGACCCGCACCCACTGTGAGGGTACGAGAACGTAACAACGCCCAGCCTACGCCGCAGAGTCGGCGGTAGAACGCTGTCCTAGGTCACAACATCTAACAATTATATAACTAGCAGTTATACTTTCACAACATCTAACAACTATATGAGCTACTTTGATCAATCTAGTTATTAACTTAGTCAGATTCAGTATGAATCCCTAACCGTGGTAACAAGGGATGCAAGTCCTAGACATGATGCGAGACGAGACTGGTAGCTTATACAAGCACATTCAAGAACCATCACCCACGGTGTCATGATGAGTTATTACTCAGCATGTCAAGATAGCCGTCGCAACAACATTCAAAATTACTTGTCAGGTTTACTTATCATGTCAAGAGTGCGTCACGACACACCACTATCAAGAATTATCATGTCAAGTTTCTTGTCAAGAGTGCACCACGACGGATCACTATCAAGAGTTATCATGTCGTGTTCATGTCAAGTCCAGTCAAATCTTATCAAGTTCAAGCCTTATTATGCTCAACAATTTATTAAGTCAGATCGTCACAGGACAAGTCAAATAAAGGATACAAGCAAAGATCACGAACTTACACTAAGGACCAAGGGTACAAGCATGGATAAGTGCAACAAGAATTATCATGGCAAGAAATGGCACAAGGGGTCAAAATAGGCGCCAGGAATAGCATGCGCCAGGACAACATGCGCTAGAACAACATACGCCAGGGACAACATGCGCCACGGTGAGCATGCGCCAGGATAGCATGCACAAGGGACAGCATGCTCTAGGACAATATGTGCAAGGGACAGCACACACTAGGATAGCATGCGCCATGGGCCAAAAGGCACCATCCACAACATGCGCCAGGACAGCATGTGCCAGGGACAACATGCGCAAGGATAGCATGCGCTAAAAGGCACCATCCACAGCATGCGCTAGAACAACATGTGCCAGGGACAGCATGCGCCAGGACAGCATGTGCTATGGGCCAAAAGGCACCATCCACAGCATGTGCCAGGGACAACATGCGCCAGGACAGCATGCGCCATGTGCTAAATGGTACCATCCACAGCATGTGCCAGGACAGCATGCGCCAGGACAGCATGCGCCATGGGACAAAAGGCACCCCAGGATAGCATGTTCCAGCATGCATGTACGAGAATGCATGTGCCATCATGCACTGCTCATCTTCTCCAACCAGCCTCCAAATGTTCATGAGAACCTATGGGCTAGAAAGACCATAAATCTCTCAAAATAAGTCAAAATCGGGACTTTCAAGGGTTTAAACTGGGTAGAAACAAATTTCCTACAACATAGGATCATTAGATCTAAAAAATAATAAAGTTCAAGAGGTCAAAATCAAAAAAAATTGAGAAAAGTTACAAACATAGATCTACACAAATCTATCCATGGAAACTAAAAACTCTAAGTTCTAAGGAGGCTTAGAATCAAGTAAAGAAGAGTATAGAACAATAAATCTTGAGCTCCATCATGAAGCAAGTTGTACTTGCCTAGGGTTTCTTTGGTGGGTGGAGATGAGTAAAGGAGAAGATGAAGAAAATAAATGAAAGTAATAAAGAGAGAGAGAGAGAGGAGAGTTGACTTATATATCAACCCCTCTCATCTCAAACCACACAAAACCAAACCAAGCCAAGCCGAACCAAGATGAACCAAAATAAACCAAAGCAAGATTAAACCAGGATCAGACTAAGCAAGACAAGTCTAACTACGGGTCATCTGACAAACGTCAGAAATCCGTACACGTATACTGAAAATACGTATAACAGAAAACGGGAGTGACAACTCTACCCACCTTAAAAGAATTTCGTCCTCAGAATTTAATCAAGAGGCTAGTGGTGTCGGGACAAGTTATACTAATACTGGCAATCTATGTCTAACAGACAGTCAAATAATCATTCATGCAAGCAAGGAAGTAAAAGCATAAGGCATAAGGAAGACAATATACCTTATGAGTCAAACAGGTATGAATATCGTGATCGGATATCATCCTCACGCTCCCACATTGACTGACCTAGAAAGTGGTGACCCCAAGCAACACGGACTAAACTAATAGTCTTGTTCTTGAGTACCTTCTCTCTCCAGTCCAATATGGATACAGGCCTTTCCTCATACGAAAGGTTGGTACAAACAACCAATTCCGAATGATCAAGGACATGGCTCGAATCCGGGATATACCATCGTAATTGGGATACATGAAACACGTCATGTATCTCACAAAACGATGACAGAAGAGCGAGACGATAGGACACATCACCTACTCGCTCAAGGACGTCAAACGACCCTATATACCTAGGACTAAGCTTTTCCCGTACGCTGAATCGAATGATGCCACGGGTAGGCGAGATCCTAAGGAACACTTGGTCACCGACAGAAAATTCAAGAAAAAGCCAATGAGAATTGGCCCAATGACGTTGGCGATCTTGTGCAACTCGAAGATGGTCTCTGACTTGCCTGACCACCTCGATAGTCTACATAACCATCTTTGGACCAAGAATTTGTCTCTCACCCACATTATCCCAGGCTAAATGAGATATGTACTTCCTGCCATATAGTGCCTCGAAGGATGCCATCTCTTTGCTAGCCTAGAAACTATTGCTATAGGAGAACTCCACTAGGTGCAGGTGATCTTCCCACGAACCACTGGAGTCCAATGTACAAGATCGCAACATATCTTTAAGAGTCTAAATCATGCGTTCCGACTGACCATCTGTCTACGGATTATTAGCTGAATTGAATTTGAGATGAGTCCCCAAATTCTTCTGAAGATTCTGCCGAAAGTGTGATGTGAATCTCGAATGTCTATCTGAATCGATACTGACGGACACTCCATGCAATCTGATAATCTACCTAAGGTACATCTCTGTTAGCTGCTCCGTCGACTAACCAACTATAAATAGGAGAAAATAAGCTACCTTCGTGAGACGATCACTACAACAAATAGGCCCTACAATAGCATTTTTTTATAGCGTTCAAGTGTCCCCGCTATAAAATGTTATCAACAATAGCATTCTTTCTGCAGTGCTATAAAAATAATCTATCTATAGCGTTTCCTGAATGCTATAGAATCTATAACATTCATCTATTACTATGTTTGTATGTCAAAACAGTTCTCATATACGAATCCTAGAGAAGCAGCGTAGGTTTTTATTTTACAGGATAAAAAATAGAATATAACATATTTGGCATGAAAGCATACAAATTTACAAAATTTGTGCCAATATTTACAAAATCCATAGCCTAAACCCCTAATATTTTCTTCGTTTCCTACCATTTTTTTACGTTCTAAATACAACATTTTTCAAGTGTTGTTGAAATTTATTTCCCACCATATTTTTCGTTTAGGCCTTCTGCCAAAAAATTTTGCCGCTCACATACGCGTCCTACTCTAAAAATAGCAGCCGACTTCCCTTCTTCCAAATTTATCACTCTCTTCTCTTCTTTGCTCTCTCTCTCTCTCTCTCTCTCTCTCTCTTTCTCTCCCTTAATTTCAAACCGTTTCTCACTCTTCTTCCTTTCTATTTTTGTCGTTTAATTTCTCCTATTTTTTCATGCGCGCTCTCTCTCTCTCTGAGGTTAGGCAGCAAAGGGGCTTTCGATCATCGGCACAGCGGTCACCGACGTCGTCTAGGTCATCTCTTATTCCTTCATCTCTACCCCTCTTTTTTCTGATTTTTTCTTTCTTGATTTTTTTATCATAGGGTTAATAATTGGGGATTTGCAAACATCAAAATAGAATCGTTCATAATCTAGGTTTTTTTTTTGTTAATTAGGGTTTAGAGGAAGAAATCAACATCTAGGGGTTGTCTTTCTTAATGTTCAATCTTTAGGTTCCACCGACCTCTTCCTTAACGACTCTTCCAGCTCTCGACCTCTTCCCCGTATGAAAATATAGACTGATACAAGTGCGACAAGACAGTGTTGACACGGACACACGAAAACGACGACAGCTGTTGGAAACTCCTAGTTTATGTTTGGTGTACTATTCCCTCCTAAGTGTTTGTACAATTGTATAACCAAGGTAACTTCGTCATGACTTCGATTAATGATGATCTATTTGTTGAATATTCACAACATCGATACAGGTCTTCGTCTGCGTCACTTGGCAAGCAATCTTCAAATCTGGGTGAACTTGGGGTCGGGAAGATGATTATCGTTGAACGCTTGGCCTTTCAAATTTCTATGGGAGATATTCCCATCTTTCTTGCGGTATATTTTTTTATGCTCCTACATGTTGGTGACCATTCTTATATTTTAAGCTCAACTTGTGATTGATGGTTATTTGGGATATACCCAAGTTTAAGACCACCTAGATAGGTTTGTGATTGATTGTTATTTTAAGTAGATTTAACTCAAGTCAGCATTTGTACAACTCTGGTATCTACCTTACATATTCTCCATGTTCTTTGGCTACTTAAGTATTTTGCTTGTTGATTATTTCAATGATATTATGCTACAGGTTCTGTATTTCTCATACGACTAGTCTTCCCTCAGATACCTTATAAATTAATTCTTTTCTTGTCCAACATGTTAAACCATTTATGATTTAGTAACTATTAAAGTGGGTGCTTGTGAGAGTCATTCAATTTGTCAATGGCAGGAGATTCTATCTAGCAGCTTATAGAGCACCATGGAATGTATCTACAAGTATGGGGACTTTAGCTTTCTATTTCTATTCAGTGTGCGCCTTCTATATAGTACAGTTACCTGGTTTTGGTCTCCAACATATTTTGAAACAAGCACAATGTTAATTACTTTTGTCTTGTTTGGAAAATATCTAGAAGTTATTGCCAAAAGGAAGACATCAGAAGTTAACCATCTTAAGCTAAAGATCCTATGTTGATCTTGATATAAATAATACGGCAATAAATTGCTTCTAAAGAACAAACTATGTAAATGTAAGTACTGTGTGTATGAGTTGTGTATGGGGCTATTTTTTAAGGTTTACCATTGGGATTTAGATTATTTATTCCTACATTTGTAGACCACACTCATACGGAAGAAGGGAAAGAGTCTGATACTAGCTGTGTATGTGTATATGCTGCAATTGTATGAGGAAACTTGAGTTTTAACATCAGAAAATAGTAGGAACTCGTGTATGGTTCTAGTCGACCATGAATATGTGATTATGATATTATTAGACCATTGTTCCAGTCATCTTGTGCTAATATCTGAATTAGTCATTTGGCTCATTAGTATGAATTTAAGGGAAACTAACAAGTATGTGAGACTTGTGCAATCGTGGAGAAAATATAGGAACCAGTAGAAGTTATGTTCATGGTTATTTATGTAGTTTAGATTAAAGCCTCCACTCTCTAAAAAGGGCTGGCAGATCCTTTATTCTACTAAGGCTTGAACTTTAGGGTCCAACTTATTTATACCTTTCTATGTGGTAATTTTCCTCTTGTATCACATTAGCAGATTATACAAGCTTACATGTTTCAGTAGACATCTTGTAACTTTATCTTGAAAGTTGTACTCTTTCAGGTACGAAAAAAAGGCACTCAAATATTGATGCCTACGTGTCCCTTGCTTTCGTGCGAAGGAAGGAGACCATGTTATCATTGGCCAGTACAGGTAAACATCATATATTACTCTGCAAGATACCTATAAAGTGGTTCCTGGAATATTCTCTTGCTACACATTAAGATCCCTCATGAGCGCGTGCACACATTAAAACCATGCCATCCACCTCTCTCTTGTAGAAGTATGGAGTAGCTTCGAATTCAACATTGTCCATGGGGGTGTACTCAGTTTTGGATACATGTTACTTTTTTAGTATTGAAGATTCAGTATCAAATCCATATTTTTATGGTATAATGTTTTTATTGGTGAAGATAATGTTTATCTATAAGTCAAATTTAATCAACTAAACTAGGTTTAGATGTCAAGTGTGTATGAGCTTGACCTGGTTGGTTTTCATGACCTAACATGTACCTAAAGTAAGAGCCAAGATCAAACTATGACCAGACCTAAAGGTAAACTATAATCCTTGACCAAAATGGTCTCTGTGTTCCTAATGCAGGGACCTAAATCAGGACACTTGATATAAGCTATAACAAGTTCTATAAAAAGCATCCTTAATAACATATCATTTCCATAGTTCTGTTGCAACTTCATCTCATTATCATTTGCTTACGTTTATTGTTGTTACAAGGCCACTGTCTAAGATTGTGAGGTTCAATGTGTTGAGAGTTATTTCGGCTCGCTCAACTGATGGTGGAAAGAAGGTTAGTGAATATAATGTTGTAACAGTATATAATTAATGGAACCATAAGGTGAGTCAATGTTGTTGAAATATACTATAGGTGAGTCAATGTAGTTGTATATACACTATAGGTTTTTTTTTCATGAAGTGAATTAACAACATATTCCAATTGGCCATCTTTAGGTTCAATTTTCTATGAATCTTCCATCACCTCTTAAATGTTCAAGCGTTTTGGCTCTGAAATGTGTTCTTTCTAAAATTTATGTTTCTATACAAAATGATGGGTTTTTTTTTACTTTCTAAAATGACTTTTTTTAATCTCGTGTTTCTGTGCATTGCGGCAGGGTTGTACACCAGGAATCATGTGGTCAGGTTCTCAATTCCCCCGCTTCTCGGCTAAAGGTGAGATCCTACTGACTTAACCTTGTAGAAAGCTCTGGTCCCGTAAGACATGGTGAACACGACATGGACACTCCCTAAAAATATACTGGTTTACACCAAAATACCAATACTAAGCCATTTCATATTTTGTCTATAGAAATGGAAGGATTCACTATTTAGGGAAGAAAAAAATAATCTCTCTTTTAATTTTTGTTGCCCTTTACCTTCATCTTCTGTCCAAATCGCTTCTATGTGCAATTTTGTTACTTGCATAAAATTGGATCCTTTTCTCTTTAAGGTTGTTTTATGCTACACCTCCCAAAGAAGTAAAAATGTTGGAAAGAAGAATGGTTGTTACATGCCTTTCATAATATTGGCAAGTGATGAGACAAGAAATAGCGAAAATAGTAAATTTTGTTGCCTCTAACCACAGAAAGAGTGAAACAAAAATCATTTTTATTTCTCATGTCTTATCATATATATGGAGGATAGGATCTGGTTTAGAAATTCATTAGGGTAAGGAGTTTACTTTATCATATATATGGAGGATAGGATATGGTTTGGTAATTCCTTAGAATAGGAATTTACTTTTTGCTGATATGTCTGCTTCTTTGTTCTTGTGCTTCAAATTTTGTTGGTATTGACATTCACATTATGCTTCAGTTTCATTTGCTTTGCTTTGTATTACTTTTTCAGTTTCATTTGCTTTGTACTATTTCTAACAGCTATTTGACTTTGTTGTACAACTGTGATTTTGTTCTGCAGTCGGTGTGATAGGCTTACTGCTGCAGGTTTTTTTTATCTCTTCTTAGTCATTATCGTTTATTGGAGATTTTGAGATGCGGGTATGCATATTTTTTCTTTTTGCAATTTCTAGATATTATGTCAAGATTGAAGCCCATGTAGAAGTTTGAACACATAAAGCAAGCAGGTGCAGCCACCTGTATGTGCTTGCTTTTGCAACTATGCACATATATCGTGTATAGTTTCCTCTTTATTTTTATATACGTCAAATTTTTATAGAATTGGCATTTTTATTTTTATTTTTTTGTTGAAGAAGGGAATAAGGTAAGTGTTCAAACTTAATTTTCTTGTTCTAATATCTGTACATGACCAACTTGGATGTGGCACGAGCGAGATAGATATGAATATGGCTGGGTAATTCTATGTTTCATTTGCAGAAGTATAAATATGAGTTGAAACGGTAACTTTCTCAATCTTTTAAGTTTTGGTTCATTCTTTTCCTTGAACACACAAGCCCAAATCCTTAGAGTGTGTAGTTCTGTTGTAAACTTATTTCGTTTGAAGTATATGGTTCTCAAGAAAGTTCCAGACACGCAAGCACTAAAATTTGCCCCTTTAGAATTTACAAGTTCCACAAACTTCAATTTGATATGTGGTAGACTTGATTGGTAGTAAAAAGATTTTTATATACCCAGATATGCTTGCTCAGCCCCATCTTCAAGTTTACTCAAATAATGTAAGGTCTCAAAAATAATGTGTACATGCTTCTCTCTAACTAGTAACTACTATCTAGAGATAGGTAAGGAAGGCATCCTAACCTACTGTGGTCCAAAGACCATCAATGTCTAGAGCTAACGCTTTTGAGATCTCGAACTACTTATCCAGATATAATATGTTGCAATGTGGCAACCATCAAAGAATAGTTATAAATATGAATTTTAGTTTTTAGAGCCAAGTTATAAATGTTACTATTCCAAGATTGCTAATTGCCAAACTTTTTAGCTACTTTAGAGTCTGATTCTCTAGTGATGTTCTCTGTTTATTATGAGTTGAATTCTTTTGCTCTCTATTATTCAAATTATACATACAGGTGAAATACAAAGTTTTTACTAAATTTTATCTACTTTTTTACCAATTCTGGCCAAAATTGGCCTGTACCAGACTGTATCAGCCATAAATAAGAAAGTATCCGCCTGTATAGGCCATATATTAAAGAACGTCGTCAATATACCCGTCATTTATGCCTGCTCTGTTGACCGTCTTTTCTTTTCTTCAGTTTTGCTTCTTTTGCTGCTTGAGCTATCCATGAAGCACATTCCAGGCAAGAGAACCCACTATATGCTCTTTTTCGTCTCTTTCTTTTATTGAAGATAATTTGATAAAAACTTTGGATTGCATAACATGTTATGTTATGATATATTGAAAATATGTAAGTTTTTTTTTGTTTACATTGTAGCTATGATATATGGAAAATAGGTAAGATCTAAACCAGGATTTGTTTCTTGTAGGAAACCTAGGTTTAAATATCTTGTGGCAACTTTTGTTGTTGTTTTATTCTCTCGTAATTAACTAATGATTTTTTGAACTAAAGCATCAAAATTTTGTGATGCTAAACCAACTGTAAATTGCATTTTTCCATTTACAGTATAGGTTTTTCTTGAGATAACAAATACCTATAGATGGATTGCCATTTTGCTCAACATAAGGCTTAGTCAAGTTATTTTTGATATGTTTCACATCTCAAAGTCTGAAGATCACTTGTCAAATTTATTTACCAAGAATCATTTGAAAGAATTTTGTCTATTGTTTCTGAACATATTGATTAAAAAGTCGACTACGTACGGCTTCAATTTCATGAACATTTACCCAATTTTGTGATAACCATGGTTAGTTGATTTCATTAACCATGCACATTCACATACTCTTCCTCACACTGCCTATGCTTCCCTGTACTTAGATACGGTTCTGCATCTTCACTTACACTGCACCCTCATTCCATACTTCATATCCATCACTTCTGCATGCTGCACATCTATCAGAGCAGTAGATACACTGCCTTTACAATATTTAATCATTGCATTCAATTTGGGAGCCCTGCATATTGCATACATTGCCACAGCACATAGCCATGTCCTGCATACATGTTCCATCCCTTCATTTCCTATATGAAGTGAGTGTCCTGCATATTAGTCATTTGATACATGTTCAGTCCATTACAACTGTTAGTATAGGCTATTGTTATATCCTCAATTCTCTTAAGTTAAGTTCCAGTTCTTCTAGTGTCATTAATTTGGATCAAACCATATCTCAAATATAGTTCAGACCCTTCGTTCTGAGTTCAGGTATTCGGGTGTTTATTCAGTCCCTATGTTGCTTTCAGTCCAGTTATTTCCTTGTTTCAGTCCACAGATATGTGATACCTACCCTATTGAATCAAGTGACCAGTCACCATTTTAAGTCCAGTATCTTTCCCTTAAATTTCAGTCTCCATTGGGTAGTCTATCACTGCTTTACATAACACTACTGTCCTTGCAACTTCACATTTAACACACTGCATGCCTCCTTAGCCACTGAACATATTGTATTAGCTATTACATAACACTACTTGAGTATCAGAAATATTTCTATCTTATTTTTTATATCATAATGTGTTTTCTTTTCAATTTTGTGTAGGTTGGCGTATATGTTTTTGATGGTTGTGGATAGCTGCTAGAAGGAAAGAGGCGAGCTGTTTTTTGGCCTACAGATATTTGTAAATGGAATGGTTTATTTTGGACTACAGATACTTTGTAAATGGAATAGTTTATTTTGGCATACAACTACTTTTTCTACATCTTGAATGTTTTAATGACTACTTTTTGTACATCTTGAATGTTCTAATGAAACATTTCATATTTTGGCAAATCTTTACTATATCTTGATTGATCGAAATGCAAGTTGCGATTGAAATTAGTCTGCGATTGAAATTGATCGAAATACAAAATAGGTTATGAAATATGAAATTCTGTAGCAGATATGAAAGGATATGAAATTCTGTAGCAGGTTTATATCACTCAAAACGTCTAAATTGCTGCTACCACGATAGCATATGATGAACGCTAGAATAAATCAAACCATTCATCAAACGCTATAAATCATCCACAGCATTCACAAACGCTATAAATAATCCACAGCATTCATAAACGCTATAAGTAATCCACAGCACTCACGAACGCTATAAACAATCTACAGCATTCTAGAATGCTATAAAATATTTACAACATTCATAAACGCTATAAACCATCAACAGCATACACGAACGCTATAAACCTTCTACAGCATTCAGGAACGCTATAATGTTATAGCATTCACATGTCTGGACATACTATAGCGTGGGCGATCATAGCAGACAAAATATGCTATAGAAAGCTTTCTATAGCGTTCTGCGCATGCTATTGTGGGCCATATTTGTTGTAGTGGATCGACGATAACCCATATAGCATCTCTTCCAGCTGGAGATCTAAGTGACCTAGTTACAAAATCCATGGTGATAGGCTTCCACTTCTACTCCGGAATCGGTAAAGGTTGAAGAAGTCCAGCTGGTCTTTAATGTTCAGTCTTAACTTGTTGGCAAACTAAATAATGAGAGACAAACCGAGCTATCTCGCTCTTCATGCCATTCCACCATAAATGCTGATGGATGTCTCAGTACATCTTCGTGCCACCGAAATGAATAGAATACTGTGAACTGTGAGCCTCTGTCATGATATCCTATCTGATATCACCACTGGGTACACAAAGATGCCTCCCATGTCAGAGAATACCATTTTCGTGAATACATAACTCTGATTTTCATCCTGCTATACATTCTGTTCTAAGCCGCTGAAGATCAGAATCTGCTGATTGTGCCATCTTGATCCTCTCTACTATACTGGACTGCACTTGCATGCTGGCCATCAGTGCCACATTAGTGGGCAGAACTACCTCAATCTCCATCTTCTGAAGATCGGCTAACAATTCTGGTTGTGCTGATAGAAAATAAACTCCGACTCTCATACTCAACGCATCTGCAACTACGTTGGCCTTCCCGGGATGATATTGCAGGTTGATGTTATAATCAACCAGTAGCCCTAGCCATCATTGCTGACGCATATTGAGATCCTTCTGGGTATATACATACTTCAGACTCTTGTGGTCGGTGAAGATCTCCACTTGATCTCCATACAAATAATGCCTCCACAACTTAAGTGCAAAAACTACCACTGCTAACTCCAAATCATGGGTAGGATAATTTCGCTCATGGTCACGAAGCTGACATGATGCATAAGCTACTACCTTACCATGTTGCATCAAGACGCATCCCAATCCTCTATCGGAAGCTTACAATAAACTGAAAATCCTCCAGTCCCATCTGGAAGAGTGAGAATGGGGGTCGTCATCAATCTCCGCTTCAACTTCTCAAATGAACTCTGACACTCTGCTGTCCAAGCAAACTGCACGTCCTTAAGGGTCAACCGCGTCATGGGCGCTGAAACTCGAGCAAAGTTTGAAACAAATCACCCATAATAGCCGGCCAATCCATGGAAACTACGAACCTCAGTGACTGTACTGGGTACTGGCCATGACTCTATACCCACTATCTTCTGGGGTTCTACTTCCATATTACCTCTGGTGATGATGTGACCCAAGTACGAAATACGATCAAACTAAATTTGCACTTACTGAACTTCGCGTACAACTAGTGCTCTATGAGAATCTGAAGGACTACACGAAGATGCTGCTCATGATCTGTTTTATTCTGTTATAGACTAAGATGTCGTCTATAAATACTATCATGAACTGGTCCAAATAAGGCATGAAGATACGATTCATGAGGTCTATGAATACGGCTGGCGTATTGGTCACTCCAAATGGCATAACAAGGAACTCCCAATGCCCATATCTTGATCTGAATGTTGTCTTCTTGATGTCTTTCTCTCTAACTTTGGTCTGATGGTACCCAGATCACAAGTCAATCTTTGAGAATACTGCCGCTCCCCTGAGCTGATCAAATAAGTCATCTTTCCTTGGTAGGGGATATCTATTCTTGATTGTTACAGAGTTCAAGGTACAATAATCAACACATAATCTTGACGTACCATCCTTCTTTTTCACAAGAAGTATCGGGGCTCCCCAAGGTGATCCACTAGCACGAATGAATCCCTTAGTTCTGAGTTCTTCAATCATCTTATACAAGATCTCTAATTTTGAAGGTGCCATCCTGTAGACTCCCTCTAACACTGGTGCCGTCTTTGGAAGCAAATCAATGGTGAACTCTATCTCTCTCTCTAGGGGCATGCCTGGAAGCTCTTCGAGAAATAGATCAAAAAACTCTTCTACTGCTCTGGGAAACTAAGCTGCTACTACTACTGCCATCGCAAGACTAGTGGAGAAGGTTCTACCTCGCCTCTAGAGAATGAAAACTCTACTTTGCCTGGAATACCAAAAATAATCCTGCCAATATGGCAATATATTGTTGCGTATTAATCCTTCAACCAATCCATTCCTAGGACCACATCATAATCGGCCATCAGAAATTCTATCAACCTAGCAGAAAACTCTCTACTGCTAACTACGATTGTACATAAGGAAAAGACTCTATCTACTCCCATAAGACCATTACCAGTAAATATATTGAGCCTTACTGATAATGACTCGGGTTTCAGTCCTACTCGTGTTACGAATCGTACAGACATAAATGAATGCGATGCACCCGAATCAAATAATACTGATGCTGGAAAAGAGTTGACGAGAATGGTACCTGCCACCACCTCACCTGAAGCTAACTCTTCCTCTACGGTCAGAACCATAGCCTGACCTTGCCCTCTGGGTGCTGGTCCCCTCTACTGGAAACCCCTCTGTTGGTTCTGCATCTGAGCTTGTATGGACATACTGCTGGGGTCTCTGCTGCTGGAAGGCTTGTGCCTGAGGCGGCAGTGGCCTCGGAGGCTGGTACTGCTGCTGCTGTTACACTAGTGCTAGTCCCCTAACCGATGGACTAGTTTGGTTCGACGATGATGAACTGGCTCTATTCGGGCAGGACCCTATCATATGGTCCGGTGCCCCACAAGCCAAGCACAATTTCTGTGCACTATGATACTACGAAATAACGTGTCCTGGCTTCCCACAATGAGTGCAGCCCATTACGGAAGACTGCCTTCACTTATGTTGCTAAGGGTACGTTGGTGTTGAATGCTGAACCGACGTAACTGAATTCGCCCTTCGGGGAACTCCAATCGACAAAGCCCTAGCTGCCGGGACTAGTGTTGAGGACAGACTCATCTGCCCATGGGACCTCTTCCTGCTTCCGGTTCGGTCCACAATCCTCTGCGAGGTATACTCGTGCCTCCTAGCTGCCCTCAAGACAACATCAAAAGTCCGATGCTCAAACTGCCCCACAACAAGAATAATTTTTAGGTGGAGTCCCTACTGAAACCGCTGTGCTCGATCCAACTCGGTTGCCACCAAGGTGGGAGCAAACCGATTCAGTCTTAAAAACTCGGTCGCATATCTATCGACCGTCCTGCTCATCTACTTCAAATCAGTGAATCTCGTCTGCAGATCATATCTAGCCACTGCGTCAAAGTACTTTATCTGAAACTTGTCACTGAATGTCGCCCATGGGACAGGCGTCGCCAATCCAACTGCTAACATCGCCCACCAGGTGCGGGCTAAGTCCAATAACTGTAGTAGGCGCACTACAACCACCTTTTCTTTCTCTGGAGTCTTGGCTGCTTCTAAGATAATCTCGATGTTCTGGAGCCAGGCATCAGCTGCAATCGCATCCTCGCAACCATCAAAGAAGGGAGGGTTCAGGCGCTTGAAATTGTTGGCTACACTGTTACCTTGCTAACCAACTCTGCCCATGGCTGTCTGTACTGACTGGTGCAGGGCATCACCCCGAAGATCTTGTGACGCAAGTAATTACCTGATGAGTCCTACCAGGTTTCCATTGTCAGGCTCTGCAGGCTGGAATGACTGAACCTGGGGCTCTGGGTTCCCAAAATACATAACTTGGGAAGCTGCTCGAGAGTGCTGGGCCTGGTTTCCAGGTTGCTGCTGGTCCACTAGAGGCGCTCCACCTTGCCAATCGGCAGGACCGGGAGCAATGCCACTTAAGAAATGACATGGGGAACAATAAGGAAGGACCAAGATGGATCGAGGATATAAGCATATAATCAAGTCAAGATTTCAGAAAGATTATAAGACACGAGTAGAGATCAAGGATGAGTGCTGATTGAGACATCTATCTGGTAAAACCCCCACACATCTTGATTTACCAGACCTGCATGGGCCACCACTTAAGGACCCACATGGGCCACCACTTAAACCGTGTCATGCCCCAGAACCAAAATACTAGAGGGCGGAGGACAGACACAACCAGCTACGTATATAAAAGTGTAATCCACCTCGATATGCGGTCATGGCTGTCAAGATGTATTAGGGTTTACTAGCATATGTGCACGTATCTTGCACGTATTTTAACATTTTTTAATTAGTTTAGGAAGACCAAAGGGTAGTCTTCCTAATTACTAAGTTGTCCTTATTAAAATGAATGAACTATTTTTAATTAGTATAAGTATGTAAGGGTATTTTTGGAATTCAAAAGTTTCACCATCTAAGTTTTCCTATTATATAGTAGAATAGATCTACAAGCCATCAGTCTCTTATGGTCAAGAACAAGCCTACTGTTTCAATCTCAAGCAACTAATAATAGTTACAAGATGTTAGAACCATCAGATATTCAATAGTAAGGCATCCCATACATTTCATATACATGCGAGGACTAGCAAGAGTTTCAGTCATATATGATCAACCCTAGGATTTGTTAATCATGTTACAGTTCTTAGACAGACAAGAAATATATGTATTCAACACGAGCTAACACTAGCTCGGCGGCTAAATACCTCAAAAGAATAATTTTACAATTAGAGTGGGAGAGCAAAATAAACCCACTCGTTGCCAGGATTTCTTCTAGGGTTTACCATCAGGCAGAAAGGCTGGGAGATCCTCGGGAGCTACTCCGAAATCTGGCCATACAAAACCAGTTGGGCAGACACCAGAAAGAGAAAGTGCCACAAGGGAGGCTTCACTTAAGAACTAAAACCAGCATGTCAGAACATAAACAATAATAATAACAAGAAGACATGAAATGTAAATAAGGCAACAAATGACGAGAGGATGAGGAACTATTCGACAAGCCAGGTTACAATCCTTAAACCAAACAAGGACCGGGTTTGTAACCTTTCGCCTGAACAGAACCGAGTCTCTAGCCATTTAATGCTATGAGTAAAGCGTAAACACGCATGTCCTGAGATAGCCATGTACTGAATCTAGACAAGACTAGACATGATTGGACTCCATCCAATATTAACGGCCAAGCAAAGAGTACGGCTTGATACTTTAACTAACTAGGGTTATCACAAGCCTAGTTACTAACAAGATGTAATGAGATGTTCCGGCGGTCAAAAGCCCTGCAGCTATCCAGGTTATCCAGGCAAGGATTATGTGAAGAGTTATCAAGAATTATTAGGTGAATTGGAGTGCAACACATGACAGTGTGCATATACTTGTTTCAAGAAGTGCCCCACATAAGAGTGGGCTGGAAATATGCCCTACTCGTCGGCAGGCTACAAGTTCATCAGGTATGGCCGGGATAACAAGATCGCTTGTAATTGGAAACATCTCTCTATATGAGCTACTTTGATCAATCTAGTTATTAACCTAGTCAGATTCAGTATGAATCCCTGACCGTGGTAACCAAGGATGCAAGTCCTAGACATGATGCGAGATGAGACTGGTAACTTATACAAGCACATTCAAGAATAATCACCCACAGTGTCAAGATGAGTTATTACTCAACATGTCAAGATAGCCGTCACAATAGCATTGAAGATTACATGTCAGGTTTACTTATCACGTCAAGAGTGCGTCACGATGGACCACTATCAAGAATTATCATGTTAAGTTGCTTGTCAAGAGTGCACCACAACGGGTCACTATCAAGAGTTATCATGTCGTATTAATGTCAAGTCCAGTCAAATCTTATCAAGTTCAAGCCTTATTATGCTCAACAAGTTATTAAGTCAGGTTGTCACAGGACAAGTCAAATAAAGGGTACAAGCAAAGATCACAACCTTACACTAAGGACAAAGGGGACAAGCGTGGATAAATGTAACAAGAATTATCATGGCAAGAAATGACTCAAGGGGTCAAAAGGGGTGCCAGGAGCAACATGCGCTAGGACAGCATTCGGCAGAACAACATGCGCCAGGGACAACATGCGCTAGGACAGCATACGCAAGGGACAACATGCGCTAGGGACAACATGCGCCAGGACAACATCTGCAATGGACAGCATGCGCCACGACAACATGCGCCAAGGGCCAAAAGGCACCATCCACAACATGCGCCAGTACAGCATCTGCCAGGGACAGCATACGCCAGATGTAAAGCCCCTAAAAAATTTTCTTGCTAAATATTTGCTAGATATTTTTATTTTATTCTCAATATCTAATTTTGATAAATTATAATATTGTTAAGTAATTCTTTTGGATTTTCTATGTGAGTGGGTGTATATATTATATACTAAGATATATTAAGTAAGATATCATTATTATTAATATTATTCCTTAAGAAAGGATTTTAGATATATTTTTGTATATTATCAAGGTACAATATTTTATAAAGCTTGGAAATTTTAAACATATTTTTATATATTTTTTATATATATAAAATTTTATGCATTTTTGCAATATAATAGTCATTACTTATATATATACACATAAGTATATATATATATATTTACATAAAAAAATAAAAATAAAATAGAATAGTTGGCCGCTACTTTAGCATTGCTACAGTAGCCAGCATAGACCGATCCGCGCCTACACGCGAGTAGTAGCGTGAAGGAAATCGAGAACTCCCAAATATTTTACCAAAATCTTTCAAATCTTCTCCATGTCAATCCTATTCAGATTCTCTTCCGAATAATCATAGATTTAAATTCGAATCCTATTAGAAATCGAGTTTAAATACAGCTAAATAAACTCAAAAATTCACCCGATAGAATTCATCAAGAACCCTAAGAAATTCTCCCAACTGTGCGCCCCAACCTCGAGCTTCGACTCCAGAGCATCACCCACGCACATGCGACCCCTTCGACAGCCTGCGAGCCGCCGCCGTCGACTGAACCGCCGCCGGAGCGGCCAAACCCGACCGTGAACACAACATAGCCCTGTCTAGCCGACCGCCAGGTGTACTCCTTCAACTCTGAAATTCTTTTCGCTCGTTCAACTGTTTTGTGATCCGTATGTTGCTACGTGTAGACGAGGTAACCCTCTCCGTGTCCCTTTAATAGGATTCGAATATAACCATCTAGGTTGACAGAAAAATCGTCATAAAGTAGGGGCTTTCACTGCTCGAAAACAGAGTCTTGGGGCAGTTCAACCCCTCGACTTGGAAGGCGATTTACGACTCAAACAGTAAAAGACAACGTAACCAAGAGTAAAACACTCTTCGTAAAATCTTATTTCGTTTAGTATAAAAAAAGTTACGTGATGTTAAACTCGTGTAGAAAACAGTAAATCCTATTTTCAAATTTTAGAAAATCTCCTCGATACGACGTGCGTGTCACGCCCCAGAACCAGAATACTGGAGAGCGGGGGACAGACACAGCCAGCTACGTATATTGAAGTGAATCCTACCTCGTAATACTGTCACGGCTGTCTAGATGCATGAGGGTTTACTACAAGCCAATTGTCTCTTACGGTCAAGAACAAGCCTAGTGTCTCAATCTCAAGCAAGCAAGTAAATGTAACAAGATGGTAGATCATCAGACATACAAAGTAAGGTGTCCCAAACATTACATATTCAGATGACCATGAAGCTAGTCATACAAAATGCGAAGACTAGCAAGAGTTTAAGTCATACATGATCAACCCTAGGATCTGTCAATCTTGTTACAGCCATTAGGTAGACAGGAATGTAAATTCAACACGAGCTAACACTTGCTCGGTGGCTAAATGCCTCAAGAGAATAATTTTCAATAGAGTGGGAGAGCAAAATAAAACCCACTCGTTGCCAGGGTTACGTCTAGTGTGCACCATCTTTCTGGAAGGCTGGAAGATCCTCTGGTGCTACTCCGAAATCTGGCCATACAAAACCAGCTGGGTCAAACCCCAGAAAGAGCAAGTGCCACAAAGGAGGCTTCACTTAAGAACTAAAACCTGCATAGCATATGAGACAAAAAAGGATAATAAAAGTTATGAGTTAGAGAAGACAAAGTGATAAACAATAAGACAATTAAGGGACTATTCCGGTAGCCAAGTTACAACCCGTAAATCAAACAAGAACCGGGATTGTAACCCTTCACCTGAATAGAGCTTAGTCTCCAACCAATTATCGACAAGAGTAAAGCATAACAGTAATGTACAAAAATAACCTTGTAGAGGTCTTGCCCAGGCAGGACTAGACGGGAATCCATCCATCAATCACGGCCAAGCAATAAGTATGGCTTGATACTTTAACTAACTAGGGTTATCACAAGCTTAGTTACTAACAAGATGCATCGAGATGTTCCAATAGCCACAAGCCCTGCAGACTTAATCCAGGTTATCTGGTCACAAGTTGAGAGAGTTGGATTAGGTGACTTGGGGGTGCAACACATGACAGTATGCTGGAAATGTGCCCTACTCGACGGCAATCTACATGTCAAATTAGAGCGCCCAGATAACGGGACTGCCTGTAGCTGGGAAATCTCTTCATGAACTATATGATCAATCTAGTCTTTATCCTAGTCAGATTCAGTATGAATCCCTGACCGTGGCAACCAGGAATTCATGTCCTAGACATGATACAAGACGAGACATATATCTTATACAAGCACAAACACCCACGGTGTCAAAACAAAAGTTACTTAGCAAGTCAAGATAGTCGTCACAACAGCATATCAATATTATCATATTTGGTTTACTTATCAAGAGTGCGCCACGAAACATATTCCTGAAGCCAAGGAAAAGATCTACCACTTTTATGTTGGAAGTTGGAAGAAATTCTGGCCACAATTCAGCCAAATAGGACTTGAAATAGCCAAAAACAACCAAAATAGGCACTATTCAGCACTATGAGGCACTATGCAGCTCTCCCATATACGGCTCGGACACTATACGGCACTATACGACACTCCTATATGCGGCTCGGACACTATGCGGCACTATGCGGCACTCCCATATACGGTACTATGCGTCACTCCTATATGCGGCTCGGACACTATGCGGTACTATACGACACTCCCATATGCGACTATGACACTATGCGGCACTATACGACACTATGCAGCACTCATATATGTGGCTCGGATACTATACGACACTCCCATATGCGGCTCGGGGACAATGTGGTACTATGCGACACTCTCATATGCGGCTCGGGAACTATACGACACTCCCATATGCGGCTCGGGCACTATGCGGCACTATACGGCACTTCCATATGCGACTCGGATACTATGCGGTACTATACGGCACTCCTATATGCGGCTCGGGCACTATGCGGCACTATACGGCACTTCCACATGCGGCTCAGATACTATGCAGCACTATGCAGCACTCACATATGCGGCTCGGATACTATGCGATACTATACGACACTTCCATATGCGGCTCGGGCACTATTCATCGTCCCTGCCAGAATCAGCACAGATGAACAAAGAAATGATCAAAAATACTTTTGGCAATAACTATCTTAAAACAAGTCAAAATCTAACTTTTCAAAGGTCCATTTTGGGTGAAATTAAATTCTCTACAACGTGGAACAATCAAAAATTGAAAATAATGGAGTTTAATATATCAAAATCCAAGAAAACAAAAAAATACAAACTTAGATCTACATGAATCCATCCACCAAAATAAAAAATATCAAGTTCTAAAGTGGCTTAAAATCAAGTAAGGAAGAGAATGGATCAATAAAACTTGAGATCCCTCATGAAGCAAGTTGCACTTGCCTAGGACTTGGTAGGTGGGAGGAGTAAATGAAGAAGATGAAGAAATAAATGAAGAAGTGAATGAAGAGAGAGAGAGAAGGAGTTGGGTTATATATCAACCCTCTCCATCTCAAACCAAGCCAATCCAAGCCAAGCCAAATTGAACCGAACCGATCAAATAAACAAAGTCAAGATTAAACCAAGACTAGGCTACGCAAAACAAGTCTAACTATAGTCCACCTGATAAATGCCAAAAATCTCGTATACGCATACGAAAGTACGTATAACGGGAAACGGGAGTGACAACTCTACCCACCTTGAAAGAATTCTGTTCTCAAAATTTAATTAAGAGGCTAGAGATGTCAGGACAAGCTATATTAATCATAAGCAGGCTACGACTAGCAGTCAATCAAGCAATCATTCATGCAAGCAAGAAATTAAAAGCATAAGACATAAGGAAGACATTATACCATATGAGTCAAATAGGTGTGGATAGCACGAACAAATATCATCATCACGCTCCCACGTTGACTCGCCCAAAGAGCGATGACCCCAAGCAACACGGACTAAACTATTAGTCTTGTTCTTGAGCACCTTCTTTCTTCGGTCTAAAATGGATACGGGTCTTTCCTCATACGAAAGGTTGGTACCAACAACCAATTCCAAATGATGAAGGTCATGACTCGGATCCGGAATATACCGTCGCAATTGGGATACATGGAATACGTCATGTACCTCACATAAAGATGGCGGAAGAGCAAGATGATAGGATACATCACCTACTCTTTCAAGGATATCGAATGGTCCTATGTACCTAGGACTATGCTTTCCCCGTACGCTGAATCGAATGACGCCACGGGAAGGCGAGATCCTAAGGAACACATGGTTACCGACAGAAAACTCAAGGGGATGCCGATGAGAATCGGCCCAATGGCGCTGGCGATATTGGGCAACTCGAAGATGATCTCTAACTTGTCTGAACACCTCGATTGTCTGCGTAATCATCTTTGGACAAAGCATCTGTCTCTCGTCGACATCATTTCATGCTAATAGGAATCTGCACTTCCTGCCATACAGTGCTTCATAGGGTGCCATCTGGATACTAGCCTTAAAACTGTTGTTATAGGAGAATTCTACGAGATACAGGTGATCTTCCCAAAACCACCGAAGTCGAGTATACATGACCGCAACATATCTTCAAGTGTCTGGATCGTGCGTTCTGACTAACCATCTTTCTGCGGATGATAAGCTGAACTGAACTTGAGACGAGTCCCCAAGTTCTCTTGAAGACTCCGCCAAAAGTGTGATGTGATTCTCGAATCTCTGTCGGATATGATACTAACTGGCACTTTATGCAATCTGATAATCTGTCTGAGGTACATCTCTGCTAGTTGATTCGTCGACTGACTAATTCTGAAAAGGATAAAATGAGCTACCTTGGTGAGCCTGTCAACTATAACCCTGATAGCATCTCTTCCAGCTGGGGATTTAGGTAACCCAGTTACAAAATCTATGGTAAGTGCTCCCATTTCCATTCTGGGATCGGTAAAGGTTGAAAAAGTCCAGCTGGTCTCTGACGTTCAGCCTTAACTTGTTGACAAACTAAAGAACGAGAGACAAACCGGGCTATCTCCCTCTTCATGCCATTCCACCAGAAATGCTGATGGATGTCTCGGTATATCTTCATACCATCTGGATGAATTGAATACTGAGAACTGTGAGCCTCTGCCATGATCTCCTGTCTGATATCACCACTGGGTACACAAAGACGCCTCCCATGTCAGAGAGTACCATCTTCGTGAATACATAACTCTGATCTTCGTCCTGCTTCACACTCCGCTCTGAGCCGCTGAAGCTTATGATCTGTTGATTGCGCCATCTTAATCCTCTCAACTATGCTGGACTGAACTTGTATGCTGGCCATCAATGCCACATTGATAGAAAGAACTACTTTAATACCTATTTTCTAAAGATCTGCTAATAACTCTGGCTGTGCTGTTAGAAAATAAACTCCAGCTCTCCTGCTCAATGCATCTGCAACAACGAAGGCCTTCCCAGGATGATACTGTAAGTTGATGTCATAATCCACAAGTAGCTCTAGCCATCTACTCTGACGCATGTTAAGATACTTCTGGGTAAACACATACTTCAGACTCTTGTGGTCGGTGAAAATCTCCACCCAATCTCCATATAAATAATGCCTCCAAAGCTTCAATATAAAAACTACTGCTGCCAATTCTAAGTCATTGGTAGGATAATTCCTCTCATGGTCACGAAGCTGACGTGACGCATAAGCGACTACCCTACCATGCTGCATCAAGACACATCCCAATCCTCTGCCAGAAGCATCATAATAAACTGAAAATCCTCCAGTCCCATCTGGAAGCGTGAAAATGGGGGCCGTCATCAATCATCGCTTCAACTTCTCAAATGAACTCTGACACTCTGCTGTCCAAGCAAACTGCACATCCTTGCGGGTCAACTGCGTCAGTGGTGCTGAAATCCGAGCAAAGTCTGAGACAAACCTCCGGTAATAGCCAGCCAATCCTAGGAAACTTCGAACTTCTACGACGGTACTGCGAATTGGCCATGACTCTATAGCCACTATCTTCTCGGGGTCCACTTCTATTCCACCTCGGGTGATAATGTGACCTAAGTACATGATACGATCGAGCCAAAACTCGTACTTACAAAACTTCGCATACAACTGGTGCTCTTTGAGAATCTGAAAAACTACACGAAGATGCTGCTCATGATCTGCCTCATTCTTGCTATAGACTAAGATGTCATCTATAAACACTATCATGAACTGGTCCAAATAGGGCATGAAGATACTTTCATGAGGTCCATGAATACGGCTGGCGTATTGGTCGCTCCAAATGGCATAACAAGGAACTCCCAATTGCCCATATCTGGATCTGAATGCTGTCTTCGAGATGTCTTGCTCTCTAACTCTGATCTGATGGTATCCTCACCGCAAGTCGATCTTCGAGAATACTGCCGCTCCTCTGAGTTGATCAAATAAATCATCTATCCTTGGTAGAGGATATCTGTTCTTGACTGTTACAGAGTTCAAGGTACGATAATTAATACATAATCTTGACGTACCATCCTTCTTTTTCACAAAAAGTATCGAGGCTCTCCAAGGTGATCCACTGGAAGGAATGAATCCCTTGGTTTTGAGTTCTTCAATCATCTTGTACAAAATCTCTAACTCTGAAGGTGCCATCCTGTAGACTCCCCCTAACACTGGTGCCGTCCCAGGAAGCAAATCAATGGTGAACTCTATCTCTCTCTCTGGGCATGCCTGGAAGCTCTTCGGGGAACATGTCTGGAAAATCTTCCACGACTCTAGAAAACTGAACTGCTACTGCTATTGCCATTCGTAATACAGGTGGAGAAGGTTCTACTTCGCCTCTGAAAAATAAAAATATTGCCCCACCGGGAATACCAAAAATAATCATGCCGATATGGCAGTCTATTCTTGCGTATTGCTCCTTCAACCAATCCATTCCTAGGACCACATCATAATCG
Source organism: Iris pallida (assembly GCA_029216955.1). Lineage (NCBI taxonomy): Eukaryota > Viridiplantae > Streptophyta > Magnoliopsida > Asparagales > Iridaceae > Iris > Iris pallida. The sequence continues at coordinate 5,278,889 of JANAVB010040620.1, forward strand.
GCCATCGGAAATTCTATCAACCTAGCGGGAAACTCTCTACCGCTAACTACGATTCGATACGAGAAAAATACTCTATCTACTCCCACAAGACCGTTACCAGTAAGTATATTGAGCCTTACTGATAATGACTCGGGCTCCAGTCCTATCCGTGTAGCGAATCATACAGACATAAATGAATACGATGCACCCGAATCAAATAATACTGATGCTGGAAAAGAGTTAACGAAAATGGTACCTGCCACCACCTCACCTGAAGCTAACTCTTCTTCCACGGTCAGAGCCATAGCCTGACCTTGCCTTCTTGGTGCTGGTCCCCTCTGCTGGTGACCTCTCTGTCTGTTCTGAATCTAAGCTTGGACATACTCTTGAGCCTGAGGCGGCAATGGCCTCGGAGGCTGGTACTACTGCTGCACTGTTGCTGGACCCTTAACCGATGGACTGGTTAGGTTTGATGATGATGAACTGGCTCTATTCGGATAGGACCCTATCTAGTGATCCGGTGCCCCACAAGCCAAGCACAATCCCTGTGCTCTGTGACACTCTGATACTACGTGTCCTGGCTTCCCACAATGAGTGCAGCCCATTGTGGAAGACTGCTTCTGCTTCTGTTTCTAAGGATACGCCAGCGTCGAGTGCTGAACCGACGAGACTGTGGTCGCCCGCCTAGGAGATCCAATAGTCAAAGCCCTAGCTGTCGGGGCTGGTGCTGAAGACTGGGACATCTGCCCATGAGACCTCTTCCGTCCTTCGCTTCTATCTACAATCCTCTACGAATTATACTTATGCCTCTTCGCTGCTCGTAAGACACCATCAAACATCTGGTGCTCAAACTGCTCCACTGATATGATAATCTATAGGTGGAGCCCCTGCTGGAATCGCTGGGCTCGATCCAATTCGGTTGCCACTAAGATAGGAGCAAACCGACTAAGTCTAGAAAACTCGGTCGCATATCCATCGACCGTCCTGCCCATCCGCTTAAGATTAGTGAATCTCCTCAGCAGATCATACCGAGCTACTGCGTCGAAGTACTTGGTTTGGAACTTGTTGCTGAACACCGTCCATGAGACAAGCGTCGGTAATCCAACAGCTAGCATCGCCCACCAGCTGTGGGCTAAATCCAATAACTGTAGGCGCACAACGACCACCTTCTCATTCTCAGAAATCCTAGCTGCTTCTAGGATAACCTCTATGTTCTGAAGCCATGCATCAGCAGCAATAGCATCTTCAGTGCCGTCAAAGAAAGGAGGGTTCAGACGCTTGAAGCTGTTGGTCGCGTTGTTCCCTTGGTAACCAACTTTGTCCATGGCATCTTGTACTGTCTGGTGTGGGGTATCGCCCCGACGATTTTGAGATGCAAGCAATTCCCTGATGAGAACCACCAGGGTTCTATTGTCGGGCTCTGCAGGCTGGACTGGCTTAACTGGGGGCTCTGGATCCCCGGAATGCATGACTCGGGTGGCGGCTCCAGAGTGCTGGGCTTGGTCTCAAGGTTGATACTAGTCCACTGGAGGGACTCTGCCTTGCTGATCGGCAGGACCAGGAACAATGCCGCTAAAGAAACGACATGGGGAACAATAAGGAAGGACCATGATAAATCGAGGATATAAACATGTGATCAGGTCAAGATTTCAGAAGGATTAGAAGAAACGAGTAGAGATCAAGGGCGAGTGCTGATTGAGACATCTATTTACACGACCTGCATGGGCCACCACTTAAACCGTGTCACGCCCCAGAACTAGAAAACTGGAGAGCGAGGGACAGACACAGCTACGTACATTGAAGTGAATCCTACCTCGCAATACAGTCACGGCTGTCTAGATGCATGAGGGTTTACTACAAGCCATTCGTCTCTTAGGGTCAAGAACAAGCCTAGTGTCTCAATCTCAAGCAAGCAAGTAAATGTAACAAGATGGTAGATCATCAGACATACAAAGTAAGGCGTCCCAAACATTACATATTCAGATGATCATGAAGCTAGTCATACAAAATACGAAGACTAGCAAGAGTTTAAGTCATATATGATCAACCCTAGGATCTGTCAATCATGTTACAGCTATTAGGCAGACAGGAATGTAAATTCAATACGAGCTAACACTTGCTCGGCGGCTAAACGCCTCAAAAGAATAATTTACAATAGAGTAGAAGAGCAAAATAAAACCCATTCGTTGCCAGGGTTACGTCTAGTGTGCACCATCTGGCTAGAAGGCTGGAAGATCCTCGGGTGCTACTCAGAAATCTGGCATTCAAAACCAGCTGGGTCAGACCCCAGAAGGAGCAAGTGCCACAAAGGAGGCTTCACTTAAGAACTAAAACCAGCATATTAGCACATGAGACATAAAGGGATAATAAAAGACATGAGTTAGAGAAGACAAGGTGATAAACGATAAGACAACTTAGGGACTATTTCGGTAGCCAAGTTATAACCCGTAAACCAAACAAGGACCGGGGTTGTAACCCTTCACCTGAATAGAGCTTAGTCTCCAACCAATTATCGACAAGAGTAAAGCATAACAGTAATGTGCAGAACTAACCATGTAGAGGTCTTGCCTAGGTAAGACTAGACGGGACTCCATTCATCAATCACGGCGAAGCAATGAGTACGGCTTGATACTTTAACTAACTAGTGTTATCACAAGCTTAGTTACTAATAAGATGCATCGAGATGTTCCAACAGCTACAAGTCCTGCAGACTTAATCCAGGTTATCCGGTCACAAGTTGAGAGAGTTGGATTAGGTGACTCGGGGGTGCAACACATGACAGTGTACTGAAAATGTGCCCTACTCGACGTCAGGCTACAAGTCCAATTAGAGGGCCCAGATAATGGGACTGCCTGTAGCTGGAAAATCTCTTCATGAACTACATGATCAATCTAGTTTTTATCCTAGTCAAATTCAGTTTGAATCCTAGACCGTGGTAACCAGGAATTCATGTCCTAGACATGATGCAAGACGAGACATGTAGCTTATACAAGCACAAACACCCACGGTGTCAAGACAAAAGTTACTTAGCAAGTCAAGATAGCTGTCACAACAGCATATCAAGATTATCATGTTGGGTTTACTTATCAAAAGTGCGCCACGACGGGCCACTATCATGTCATGTTACTTGTTACTGGCTAAGAGTGCGCCTTAACAGGCCATTATCGTGTTCTATCCTTACATTATCATTAATGAGAGAAACTTGCATAAAATAGCTAATAACATATTTTTGAAGCCAAGAAAAAGATCTACCACTTTCATGTTGGAAGTTGGGAGAAATTCTGGCCACAATTCAGCCAAATAGGACTTAAAATAGCCAAAAACAACCAAAATAGGCACTATGCAGCACTATTCAGCACTATGCGGCACTATACGGCACTCTCATATATGGCTCGGACACTATACGATACTATGCGACACTCTCATATACGGCTCGGGCACTATGCGACACTCTTATATGCGGCTCAGGCACTTTATGGCACTATACGGTACTCCCATATGCGGCTCGGATACTATGCGGCACTATGCGATACTCCTATATGCGGCTCGGACACTATGCGACACTATACGACACTCCCATATGCGGCTCGGGCACTATGCGGTACTATACGACACTTCTATATGCGGCTCGGGCACTATGCGGCACTCTCATTTGCGACTCGGACACTATACGGTACTTCCATATATGGCTTCGATACTATGCGGCACTTCCACATGCGGCTCGAACACTATACAGTACTATACGGCACTATGCGGCACTCCCATATGCGTCTCAGACACTATACGGCACTTCCATATGCGGGTCGGACACTATACGACACTATGCTGCACTCCCATATACGGCTCGGGCACTATTCATCGTCCCTGCCAGAATCAGCACAGATGAACATAGAAATGGCAAAAAATACTTTTTACCATTAATACCTCAAAACAAGTCAAAATCTAACTTTTTAAAGGTCCATTTTGGATAAAATTGAATTCTCTACAACATGGAATAATCAAAACTTGAAAATAGTGGAGTTTAATAGATCAAAACCCAAGAAAATCGAAAATAAAACAAACTTAGATCTACATGAATCCATCCACCAAAATAAAAAATGTCAAGTTCTAAAGTAGCTTAAAATCAAGTAAGGAAGAGAATGGAAGAATAAAACTTGAGATCCCTCATGAAGCAAGTTGCACTTGCCTAGGACATGGTAGGTGGGAGGAGTAAATGAAGAAGATGAAGAAATAAATAAAGAAGTGAATGAAGAAAGAGAGAGAATGAGTTGGGTTATATATCAATCATCTCCATCTCAAACCAAGCCAAGCCAAGGCAAGCCAAATTAAATCGAACCGATCAAATAAACCAAGTCAAGATTAAATCAAGACTAGGCTAAGCAAAACAAGTCTAACTACAGTCCCCCTGATAAATGCCAAAAATCTCGTATACGCATACGAAAATATGTATAACAAAAAATGGGAGTGACAGTACGTCCCGACAAACCGGGCGATGTAATCATGAGCCGAAGGCATCGAAAGGTGCGTATCGACTTCGCGGACGTGTGGGCTTTGACGGAATTCAAATTGGTCGCGTGTGCATGACGAATTTGATGAATATCCGTCGAAATTCACCGAATCGGCCTTTTTGTAAATTTTCCAATTATTTTGTGCATGCACGTCAAATTGAGACAAAACTTATGCCAATAGGTCCGAATCAAAATTTTGGTCCTGTATGACAAGTTTGGTCTGATTCTGAGAAGGTTGATCGGAACCCCAAAATTGGCGGAGCCGCAACCCGAATAAGCGGGCGATTTTGTACACGGCTCATGGGAATCCAAAATTGGACATACCTTTGGATTTGTCTCCTCAAATCGTATCCGTAGACATAGTTTGACGACTTTAGAGACCGTAGATACTGGCACACGTTTCGATGCAGTACAGGTCCAACGACGGATATCGTTTTAACCCAAAATTATGATTTTTGCCCCTGTTCCAGAATTGGTCTTTTGGACAGGCGTTTCCTAGGTATATCACTTATTTTGAGTATGTTCTTGATGTTTATTTCAGAATACGAAGTTGTTTGGATATTGTGACATTTCTTTTGCTTACAATGTGAATTTGGACTTGCCATCTTCGCACCACCAGGCAAGATACCTTGCCACTTACTCTGTGATTATGATATTCTTATTTTTAGTTGTTATTTTCAGTAGTTATTTTTAGCATTTCTTATTTGTTGATATTATAAAACTGTGCGTCCAAGTCACACTTGGGTGCAAGCTACTTTATCAGTCGTTTCCTCGTTTTATTTATATTCTCTTGTATTGACTTTGCCTAGTAACTACCCATTGTTATTGAGGTATTGGTATATCTCATATGGCCTTGACACTTGCTTTACCATATGATGTGAGTCACATGTAGGACACATACCCGCGTAGTCGGCTGGCTACCGTTACGTATGGAGCGTGCGATGGATAGGAGTAACTGTCAATATAATTGTATGTTAGAAGACTTGGCGGTTACTAGAGGTACATGTCAGTCATGGAGATGATGATACTAGGCATTGGATGGGGAGAACAATACCTGACATATGGGCTTCGATTAGACTTTCCTTGTAACCCGAAAGCTCCGCTGGAGATACGGATATGATTATCCTCTCAGGTTGGCCACTGACATTTTTGAACGTTATGCGCTTGGTCACTGGTGGCCAAGAAGGGACTATACCGGATCCTATTTATAACCAGGACTCAAGCGTCGAAGGATTGTTTCTCAAACTGCATATTCACAGTAGATCGGTCAGGAACCCTATTTCATGCATCCTTTCTTTTTATTATATTATCATAGTTTATACGCCATGGTGCTTTATTGTATCTTTCTATGTCCCTCTGAGGACCTGGTTATCTCTCAAGGGCTAGACGATTTCCCACAGGAGTAAAGAGCGGCGCTGGAGCTATCTTACATCGATGACGAGGCATCTTATGTTGACTTCTAGTCTATTACTTACTGAGACATTTTGTAGACATTTTTTATATCTCTTTACTTTCTATTTGCGGAGGCTGGACTCCGATCTTATAAAACTATTTCATAGCTATTTGGAGTGAGTATGTTCACCTGGCTATCTTTTGTAACACTCATTTATTATCTAGACTTTATTATCCTCTGCGTTGAGCTGTAATGAGATTAGCTTATATTATTATGGCCTATGATGATTTATTATACAGCTTATGTACGTATATGAGGATTCCATATATTGGGGTATTCTTCGTATATATGCAGCTGGCATGCTCGCGTACTCGGTCCTATGTATTTTGGGACTGGGGAGTTACATGTTTTTGTGATAGCCCATGTAGGTCTGAAAATATTGTTGGGTTACATAACTGTACCCAACAAGCCTGCATATAGGAATATGATATCTCATCCAGAACTACTACTTCCCTTGACTTACAAACCTTTTCGAATTTCTTTGATTACTTGAATTACCTCACATCTAACCTCTCCTAATATCGTCCTATTCTTTTTCGTGCCAACAGTATGAATCTAAGAGGCAAACGCACTTCTGCCATGGCCCTCACATCTAGTAAAGAGGCTACCCCGGAGGGACCGAATCCTTCAATGACTCCGGTAACACCATACCAGCTAGGACAGTCGCAGCCTACTACGACGCCGACGACGGTACACCCAGAGATTGCAGCACCCCAGTCAGCCAGGCTAGACAGACCACTACTATGCCACCGGAAGGGAATGTACCACTGCCTCTACAACCACCATTTTCTCAACAGTTTCCACCATAGTCGGGACCTCAGATGCCTCCACCACCGACTGATGGGAGCCTTACTTCCTAGTTTATGTACGCCATGATGCAGGTTCAGTAGTAACAGACTGAGCTGATGAGACAGACCATGATGGCAGCATTGGCTAGACCTCCACCACCCCCAGTACCAGCACCAGCACCAGCTCTGCATCCTTGTGAAGGCTCTATCAAGAATTTTACAGATATGAATCCCAAGGCCTTAGAGGAATGGAGAAGTTACTAGAGGTGTCACAATGGTTTATTACTGAAGGCATCCCAATTGCCAGCTCGAGATTGGATGACAGCAGTGGACCTACTGTTAGAAAATAATGCTCACCACTGGTGGAAGGCGGAAGAGAGACGATTAGGCTCTGGGATCACCTGTAAGCAGTTCTATGATGTATTTTTTGAGAGATTCTTCCATATTCATGTTCGAGATGGTCTGCATGACCAGTTCCTTCACCTGAAGTAAGGGAATATGACAGTTGATGAGTATGACTCAGAGTTCAATCGCCTGAGTAGATTTGGTACGGGATTGATCCCGACAGAGTTAGAAAAGGCGAGAAGATTCCCTCAGGGGCTTGCACCAGATCTCAAGTCTTATACGACTACCCAGTCCCGAGTCTCCCATTCAGCTGTCTTGGAAGAAGCTCGTGCTCAGGAGATTCTTCGCAAGGAGCAACAGCAGACATCGAGGCGCCATACACCAGCAGTTACACCATCCCGAGCTACTCAGGGAGGACCTATCAGGAGGACCACGGGATAGTGCCAGCAGAGTATTATACCCTACCAGAAGCCCACTTGCCACTTTTGTGGAAAGCAAGGCCATATCAGAGATGACTGTCGACTTTATTTGGGGTTATATATGAGATATGGATCGGGACAACACTTTGCCAGAGATTGCATCGAGCAGTGATCACTAGTACATGCGCAGCAGGCCTTAAGGCCTTCAGCTTCAGCGCCTCCAGCTCCCCGACCAGCAGCAGGAGCACCTCGCCCACCGTTGCCTTCCCATGGCGCACAGTACAACAAGGCCAGAGCTCATAGTACAGGACAAAATTTTGGGCAGGCATTCTCGCTTGTTGTAGAGGATATGGAGACGGAGGCAGAGGTCATAGCAGGTATGGTTTTAGTCACTTCATTTCTTGCTATTACGTTGTTTGACACTGGAGCCACTCATTCATTATAGCCACTAGTTTTGCCACTAGACACAGCATTTCCATCACACCCTTATCTAAGAATGTTAGAATCCTCACTGGAGGAGGAGTTGTACCTGTTAGTGGTGTTTGTAGACTTTGTCCTGTAGTGATACATGGTAGAGAGATGAAGGTGCGACTTCTTGTATTTCCTATGCCAACATTCGACATGGTTCTCGGAATAGACTGGTTGAGCCAGAATTTTGCCCTCATAGACTGCCATAGGGGCAGTATCGTCTTAGACCACCGAATGCGATAGAGTTCGAGTTCACCAAAGAAGAAGGAGAGAGTTGTGTTGCACCCACATTGGGGACTCACATGAGGATGCAGGACACCCCTCAGCACCCTATCATCACCGAGTTCGAGGATGTATTCCCCGAGGATTTGCCAGGAGTGCCACCTGACCGAGATATTGAGTTTCTATTGAGCTTATTCCCGGAGCCGAGCCTATTTCATCTCGAGTGTATCGTCTGGCACCCAAGGAGTTGGTAGAGATGAAGACGCAAATTGACAACTTGTTGGAGAAAGGCTTTATTTGTGTCAGTGCATCACCATGGGGAGCGCCCGTTGTTTTTGAGCCTAAGAAAGATGGGACCGTGCGCATGTGCATCGATTACAGAGCTTTGAATGCAGTGACGGTGAAGAACAAATATCTCTTGCCCGCGTATAGACGATCTATTTGTTCAACTGAATGAAGCAAAAGTATTCTCCAAGATTGGCTTATGATCAGGCTATCACCAATTGAAGGTTCAGAAGGAAGACATTGCAAAGACGACTTTTCAATCGAGGTATGGACACTACGAGTTCTTGGTCATGCCTTTCGGTTTGACCAATGCTCCCGTAGTCTTCATGAATTAATGAACAAGATCTTTCACCAGTACTTGAACAAATTTGTAGTCGTTTTTATAGATGATATTTTGATTTACTCCAAGGGTCAAGAGGAGCATGAGCAGCATCTACGAATTGTCTTGGGAACATTGAGGAATGAGCGACTTTTTGCGAAGCTTAGCAAGTGTGATTTCTTCCTCAATGAGGTATTATTTCTTGGACATATTGTTACAGGAGACGGCATATCGGTAGATCCTGAGAAGATCACAGTAGTTAAGGCATGGCCCGCTCCTACATCAGCTTCCGAGGTGAGAAGTTTTCTTGGACTTGCAGGTTATTACCAAAGGTTCGTAGAAGATTTCTCTCGTATAGCGGGGCCTATGACTCGACTCACTTGCAAGGATCAGGAGTTTGTATGGATGAAGGAGTGTCAAGCCGTTTTTTGACAAGTTGAAGAAGCGCTTGACCACGTACCGATCTTGACACTACCATCAGGCCCAGAAGGATTTATAATCTACAGTGATATATCCGGGAAGGGATTAGGATGCGTATTGATGCAGCATGGTCATGTAGTAGCATATGCATCGAGACAGTTGAGAGTGCACGAGAAGAACTATCCAACCCACGATCTACAGCTCGCAGCGGTTATCTTTGCTTTGAAGCTATGGAGACACTAATTGTATGAAGAGAAGGTTGATATCTACACTAATCGTAAGAGCCTCAAGTACATGTTCACACAAAAAGAGTTGAATATGCGACAGCGACGTTGGTTGGAGTTGATGAGGGATTACGAGATCGAGCTACATTATCATCCGGGCAAGGCTAATGTCATGGCAGACACATTAAGCCGTAAGCCCATGGCACACTTTTTGACTATGCAGAAGAAGTTGATCAGAGACTTGCAGCAGCTTGGTATTAAGGTAGTATTGCCTGGAGCAGATGGCGTATTAGCCAATCTCCAAGTGCAATCGTCATTAATATATCGGATCAAGACTGCATTACCTGCGGATGCTAGATTTCGGCAACTTCGAGAGAGGACTGAAGCAGAAGAGCAGACGGGATTGAGGATTGATCCCGATAGAACATGGCAATGTGGTGATCATATTTATGTTCCAAATGGAGAGCTACGGCAAGAGTTGATGGCAGAAGCACACAGTTCGACTTACTCTATTCATCCCGGAGGAACTAAGATGTACCGGGACTTGAGGCAGTATTATTGGTGGCACGGAATGAAGCGAGAGATAGCTCGTTTCGTGGCCAAGTGTTTGGTATGCCAACAAGTGAAGGCCGAGCACCAGAGGACGGCCGAATTATTGCAGCCGCTACCTATTCCCGAGTGGAAGTGGGAGCACATTACGATGGACTTTGTCACAGGGTTTCCTTGGAGTCCTAGTGGACAGATGCCGTATGGGTGATTGTTGATAGACTTTCCAAATTGGCCCACTTCTTACCTTTTAGAGTGGATCAATCAATGGATGTTTTGGCGGAGATGTATATGAAACAAATAGTAAAGCTATACGATATACCAGTTAGCATCGTGTCGGACCGTGACTCGAGGTTTACTTCACACTTTTGGAGGAGTATACAGGACAGTTTGGGTACGTGTTTGAATTTTTGCATGTCGTACCATCCGTAGACAGACGGCCAATCAGAGCGTACGATTCAGATGCTAGAGGATATGTTGAGAGCTTGTATGCTTAACTTTGGCGGATCATGGGAAGACCACCTTCATCTTGTGGAGTTCTCTTACAACAATAGCTATCAAGCGAGCATTCAGATGGCTCCGTTTGAAGCATTATATGGGAGGAAGTATCGATCTCGTGTTTGTTGGAGCGACATCGGTGAGCAACAGATATTAGGCCCTGAGCTGGTTTTGAGCACAGTGGAAAAGGTAAAGAATACAAGTCCACCTGCGAGTAGCACAGGATCAACAGAAGCAGTGGACAGATAATCATCGTTGACATTTGGAGTTCAAGAAAGGCGACCCTATTTTTTTGAACATATCCCCCACTAGAGGCACGATTTGATTCGGAGGTCGTTCCAAGTTGAGTCCAAGATACATCGGCCCTTTCGACGTCTTGGAACATGATGGAGAGGTAGCTTATAGATTGGCCTTACCACCGTCACTAGAGGGAGTACATGACGTATTTCACCTATCTCAGCTGAGGAGGTACGTGGCAGACAGCAATCATGTGCTCGATCACTACAAAATCATAGTTAGACCGAGTTTGTCATATGAAGCAGCGGATAGGTATCCTCGATCACTTAGTGAAGGTATTGCAAAATCAATCGATACCGTTGGTTCGCGTCGCATGGAAGCATCACTCGCCAGGGGAGTCTACTTCGGAGCACGAGAACTACATTTGGAATCGCTACCCGCATTTGTTTGAAGAACAAGGTATGTCTTGTATGTTTAGAACCTTCCAATTTTTGTATTGCATTTGACCCCCTACCTAGGTTTAATTTCGAGCACAAAATTTTCTTTAAGTTGGGTAGGATGTAAACCCCCTAAAACTTTTCTTGCTAAATATTTTCTAGAAATTTTTATTTTATTCTCAATATCTAATTTTGTAAATTATAATATTGTTAAGTAATTCTTTTGGATTTTCTATGTGAGTGTGTGTATATATTATATATAAGTTATATTAACTAAGATATCATTATTATTAATTTTATTCCTTAAGAAAGGATTTTAGATATATTTTTGTACATTATCAAGGTACAATATTTTATAAAGCTTGGAAATTTTAAACATACTTATATATTTTTTTATATATATAATTTTATCTATTTTTGCAATATATAGTCATTAATTATATATATATATACATAAGTATATATATATTTACAAAAAAAAAGAATAGCTGGCCTCTACTGTAGCATTGCTACAGTAGCCCACAGTCCGATCCGTGCCGACCGAGTAGTAGCGTGAAGGAAACCGAGAACTCCCAAAATCTTTCACCAAAATCTTTCAAATCTTCTACATGCCAAACCTACTCAGATTCTCTTCCAAATAATCATAGATTTAAATTCGAATCCTATTAGAAATCGAGTTTAAATACAGTTATATAAACTCAAAATTTACCTGATAGAATCCATCAACAACACTAAAAAATTCTTCCAACTGCGCCCCAACCCCGAGCTTCGACTCCAGAGCATCGCCCACGCACACGCGATCCCCTCGACCGCCTGCGAGCCGCCGCCGTCGACTGAACCGCCGCCGGAGCGGCCAAACCCGACCGTGAACACAGCACAGCCCTGTGTGGCCGACAGCCAGGTGCACTCCTTCAACCCTAAAATTATTTTCGCTCGTTCAACTGTTTTGCGATCCGTAAGTTGCTACGTGTAGATGAGGTAACCCTCTCCGAGTCCCTTCAAAGGGATTCAAATATCATCTAGTTTGACAGAAAAATTGTCGCAAAGTAAGGGCTTTCACTGCTCGAAAATAGAGTCTTGGGGCAGTTCAACCCCTCAACTTGGAAGGCGATTTACGACTCAAACAGTAAAGATTTTCAAACACTTAGTTGTAACAGTCAAAGACAACGTAGCCAAGAGTAAAACACTCTTCGCAAAATCTTATTTCGTTTAGTATACAAAAAGTTACGTGATGTTAAACTCGTGTGAAAAACTGTAATCCTTTTTCAAATTTTAGAAAATCTCATCGATACAACATGCGTCCCGACAAACTGGGCGACGTGGTCACGAGCCGAAGGCACCGAAAGGTGCATTTCACTTCGCGGACTTGTAGGCTTTGACGAAATTCAAATTGGTCGCGTGTGCGCGACGAATTTGATGAGTATCCGTTGAAATTCACCGTATCGACCTTTTTTGTAAATTTCCCAATTACTTTGTGCACGCTTGTCAAATCAGACGAAACTTGCGCCAACAGGTCGAATCAAAATTCTAGTCCTGTATGACAAGTTTGGTCCGATTCTGAGAAGGTTGATCGGAACGCCAAAATTGGCGGGGCCGCAACTCTCGATTCAGCGGGCGATTTTGTGCACGCTCATTGTAATCCAAAATTGGACATACCGTTAGATTCATCTCCTCAAATCGGATCCGTAGACATGTACTTGACGACTTAGAGACGTAGATACTGGTGCGCGTTTCAGTGCAAAATAGGTCCAAAGGCGGACATCGTTTTGACCCAAAATTATGATTTTTGCTCCTGTTCCAGAATTGGACTTTTGGATAGGTATTTCCTTGGTATATCACTTATTCCGAGTACATTCTTGATGTTTGTTTCAGCATCCGGAGTTGTTTGGAGATTGTGACATTTTTTTTGCTGACATTGTGATTCTTGGAAATGTCATCTTCGACCACCAGGCAAGATACCTTGCCACTTACTATGTGGTTATGATATTCTTATTTTCAGTTGTTATTTTCAGCATTTCTTATTTATTGATATTATAATACTGTCCGTCCAAGTCATATTTGGGTGCAAGAGACTTTATCAGTCGTTTTCTCTTTTTTATTTATTCTCTTGCATTACTTAGCCTAGTGACCACCCATTGTTGTTGAGGTATTGCTATATTCATATGGCCTTGACACTTGCTTTACCTTATGTGAGTCACATGTAGGGCACGTACCTGTATAGTCAGTTGGCCACCGATACGTATGGAATATGACGGATAGGAGTAACAGTCAATAGAATTGCATGTTAGAAGACTTGGCGTTACTAGAGGTACATGTCAGTCATGGAGATGATGATACTAGGCATTGGATGGGTAAACAATACCTGACGTATGGGCTTCGATTACTTCCCTTGTAACCCGGAAGCTCCGCTGGATACGGGTATAATTATCCTCTCAGCTGGCCACTGACATTTTTGAACGTTATGCGCTTGGTCACTGGTGCCCAAGAGGGGACTATACCGGATCCCATTTATAGCCAGGGCTCATGCGTTGAAGGATTGTTTCTCAAACTGCATATTCACAGTAGATCGGTCAGAAACCCTATTGCATGCATCCTTTCTTTTCTATTATATTATCACAGTTTATACGGCATGGTGTTTTCTTGTATCTTGCTACGTCCCTCTGAGGACCTGGTTATCTTCAGGGCTAGACGATTTCCCACAGGAGTACGGAGCAGCGCTGGAGCTATCTTATATTGATGACGAGGGATCTCCTATTGACTTCTGGTCTATTACTTACTGAGACATTTTGTAGACATTTTTTACATCTCTTTACTTTCTATTTGCTGAGGTTGGACTCCGATCTTATGAGACTATTTTATAGCTGTTTGGAGTGAGTATGTTCACCCGGCTATCTTTTGATACACTCATTTATTATCTAGACTTTATTATCCTCTGTGTTGAGCTGTGATGAGATTAGATTATATTATTCTGGCCTGACATGATTTATTATACAGCTTATGTACGTATATGTGGATTCAATATATTAGGTATTCTTCGTATATGTGAGCTGACATGCTCGCGTACACGATCCTATGTATTTTGGACTGGGCATTACACCAGGACAACATGCGCCATGGGCCAAAAGCACCATCCACAACATGCGCCAGGACTGCATGTGCTAGGGACAACATGCGCCAGGACAACATGCGTCATGGGCCAAAAGGCACCATCCACAGCATGCGCCAGGACAGCATATGCCAGGGACAGCATGCGCCAGGACAGCATACGCCATGGGCCAAAAGGCACCAACCACAGCATGCGCCAGGACAGTATGTGCTAGGGACACGATGCGCCCGGACAGCATATGCCATGGGCCAAAGGCAGCATCCACAACTTGCACCAAGACAACATGTGCCAGCATGCATGCGCCAGCATGCATTGCCAGCATGCACTGCTCATCTTCTCCAACTAGCCTCCAAATGTCCATGAGAACCCATGGACTAGAAAGGCCATAAATCTCTCTAAATAAGTCAAAATTGGGACTTTCAAGAGTCTAAATTGGGTAGAAACAAATTTCCTACAACATAGGACCATTAGATCTCAAAAATAATGAAATTCAAGAGGTCAAAACCAAGAAAAATCGAAAAAAAGTTACAAACTTAGATCTACAGAAATCTATCCACGGAAACTAAAAACTCCAAGTTCGAAAGACTTAGAATCAAGTGAAAAAGAGATAGAATATAAATCTTGAGATCCATCATGAAGTAAGTTGCACTTGCCTAGGGTTTCTTTGGTGGGTGGAGAGGAGTAATGAGAAGATGAAGGAAATAAATAAAGTAATAAAGAGAGAGAGAGAGAGTTGACTTATATATCAACCCCTCTATCTCAAACCACACAAAACCAAACAAAGCCAGCCGAACCAAGATGAACCAAATAAACTATGGCAGATTAAACCAGGATCAGGCTAAGCAAGACAAGTCTAACTACGGGTCACCTGACAAACGTCAAAAATCCGTACACGTATAAAAAATACATATAACAAAAAATGGGAGTGACATTCTTCGCTCTTCATCTTGTCCGTGGCTAATCATCTATTTCATATTTCTCTTATGAATTTCGAGCTTCTTTATATCGTCCCTAGCCAAATTGACTATTCTAGACTCGATGTCATGGTCCGTGCCATCATCTGAGATCATTGGTATAGTTTTGACTTCTGAGACTGGTTTTCTGCCGTATAATCATATCATGCCAGTCAACTTCAAATCAAACCAAGGCAAGTATTATTGACGCTTTCATGTGCATTTATTTTATATTGTAGTATTTCATTTATGCATGCTATTTTTTCGTGTCTTAACTGTTTACACACATGAGATTGAGTGATTGACTAATGTTCATATTTCTCATTATTATCGTGATCGTTCTCGTGACAGTGTTTTCATGATTGGAGGGGTACAATCATTAGGCACGTGGATAAGCCCAGATTATATTGTTGGCAACCCTCCCGTTTATGGGGACGGGCCTTATAACCTCATCGTTCGTCCAAGCCGTCCATGTGTAGGAACGTTGTATTTCTCATGACACGTGCACTTATGTTTTATATGAGTTTCTTTGTTTTCATTCGCTACCTTCTTATGTCGTTTATCATATTGCATGTTTTCTTGTTCATATTGTTTGTGTTTTCCATTGATCATTAATTCACATGTTTAGTGTTTAATGCTTCATATTGATTGTATTATGAGGGCTAGACTTGTACTTCTAATCTTGACTGGATAATTATTTTTCAGTTGACAGATTCTTGAAGACATTTGTCACTCTCGTTTTTTTATATGTTTCCAGTATACGTATACGGATTCTGGACCCGTATCTTAGCTTGTCTAGCATAGCTTGGCTTGGTTTATTTTGGTTTGGTTTGGGTGAGTGGTTCATCATGATAAACCCTCCCCTTTTTATATAAAACAACCCATTTTTCTCTCTCCTCCTTTACTTTCATTTACTTCTTCTTCTTCCTCCATTAAATTCTCTCCAACCGCCTTAGGCAAGTGCAAATTGCTTCATGGAGGAACTCCATTTTTATTGTTTTATTTTCTTCCCTACAAACTTCTAAGACTTTTTAGTACTTATCAATTTTTATTTGGAGGATTAAAACTTGTAGATCTAAGTTTTTCTCAAATTTTGGTTTTTTTGGGTTTTGATCTCTCAAACTTTTTTTTTCAAGTTTTGATTTTTCTATGTTGTAGAGAATTTGATTTTACCCAAAATGGACCTTTAAAAACCCGGGTTTCGAGTTATTTTGAGTGATTTATATACCTTGAAATTTCATGGGTTCTATGGTTCTTCCTCCCGGGTTGGAGAAGAAGAATAATGTGGGCACATGGCATTTTATGCACCCACGGTGACTATAGCCTTGGGCACATAGCCGTATATATGTGCCCATTGCTTCCTGCCTTCCTCAGTGTGGACGCATGGCTTATTATGCGCTCATAGCTTCTGCTTGCTTATGCACATAACTTCAATATATGTTAAGTCATGGTGTTCCATAGCAGTGGGCGTATAGCCCTTATTATGCGCCCACATGGCCAGTATAGATGTCTCCTGACTTAGCCTCCATTGCTCCCTGCCTTCCTCATGTGGGCGTATTGACTATAAACGCATGCTTGTGGGCGCATAGGCCATGGGCGCATGCACTCTCTTGTGCATTCCTTCCATAACATATGCCCTACGTGATGTCTTTAGTCCTAGGCGCATACAAGTGGGCGCATGCCCTTAGGCGCATAGCCTTGGGCGCATGCCACTCTCAACACATGCATTTTGGGTGCATGCTCTTCATGACACCCCATTGACCCTTGTGCCATCTCTTGCAAATGTTCGTATTTGTCCCCATGGTCCTTAGTGTAAATTATGACTTTGTTTGTACTCTTTACTTGACTAAGTCCTATTAGGTTATGTTCCATGTTGCACATGTACTTTGACCTTTAAACACGATCTTGGTATGGCACGTACACTCTCTAAAAACTTCTTGATAGTGGCCCTCCGTGGTGCACTTACATGAAACGACATGACATTGTAACTTTATATGATAACTCTTAATAGTGACCCATCGTGCTGCACTTTTGACAAGTAACTTGACATTCATAATTCTGATGGTGGTCCATTGTGGTGCACTCTTGACAAGTATTCTTGATAAGTAACCTAACATGATAAATCTTGATATGCTGTTGCGACGGCTATCTTGACTCGCTAAGTAACCCTTATCTTGACACCGTGGACGGTTGTGCTTGTATAAGCTACATGTCTCGTCTTGTATCATGTCTAGGACATGGATTCCTCGTTACCACGATCAGGGATTCATACTGAATCTGACTAGGATAATAACAAGATTGATTAAGTAGTCCATGAAGAGATTTTCCAGCTACAGGCAGTCCAGTTATCTGGGCGCTCTAATTAGACTTGTATCCTGCCGCCGAGTAGGACACATTTCCAGTACACTGTCATGTGTTGCACCCCCGAGTCATCTAATCCAACTCTCTCAACTTGCGATCGGATAACCTGGATTATTCTGCAGGGCTTGTGGCTGTTGGAACATCTCGATGCATCTTATTAGTAACTAAGCTTGTGATAACCCAAGTTAGTTAAAGTATCAAGCCGTACTCATTGCTTGGCCATGATTGATGGATGGAGTCTAGTCTAGTCTTGCCTAGGTAAGACCAGTACATGGTTATCTCAGCGCGTTAATGTTATACTTTACTTTATCGATAATTGGTTAGAGACTAAGTTCTGTTCAGGTGAAGGGTTACAACCCCGGTCCTTCTTTGGTTTACGGGTTGTAACTTGGTTACTGGAATAGTCCTTTAGTAATCTTATCATTTATCACCCTGTTTCCTTTAATTCATGTCTTTCGTTATCATTATGTCTTTATGTGCTAATATGCGGGTTTAAGTTCTTAAGTGAACCCTCCCTTGTGGCACTTGCTCTTTTTGGGGTCTGACCCAGCTGGTTTTGTATGGCCAGATTTTGGAGTAGCACCCGAGGACTTCCAGCCTTCCAATCAGATGGTGAACACTAGACGCAACCCTCGCAACGAGTGGGTTTTATTTTGCTCTTCCACTCTATTGTAAATTATTCTTTTGAGGCGTTTAGCCGTCGAGCAATTGTTAGCTCGTGTTAAATTTATATTCATGTCTGCATAAGGGCTGTAACATGATTGGCAAATCCTAGGGTTGATCATGTATGACTTAAACTATTGCTAGTTTTCGCATTTTGTATGACTAGCTTCAAGATCATCTGAATATGTAATGTATGTGATGCCTTACTTTGTATGTCTGATGATCTACTATCTTGTTATATTTACTTGCTTGCTTGAGATTGAGACACTAGGCTTGTACTTGACCATAAGAGACTGTTGGCTTGTAGTTAAACCCTCATGCATCTAGACAGCCGTGACCGTATTACGAGGTGGGATTCACTTCTATATACGTAGCTGGCTGTGTCTATCCCCCGCTCTCAAGTATTTTGGTTCTGGGGCGTGACACTATTCTCGATGACTTGCTCTATTGCTTTGGATTCCTTCGGGTGGAGTTAGAGCTATCTTGGAGGCCAACCATAGATTCTAGCTAGAAAAGTCACATTAGCGGGTTTGTATCTGTATGCAAATTTTAATGTATTATTGGAATTGTAATTAAAATAATTATTGTGAATGAGCAAAATAGAGATATTTGTCGTATTTGAGATTTATTTTGAGCCCAGATAGCGTACTACCGTCGATGTTGCGACGTAGGCTGGACTTGGCCATAAACTCGTATCCCGACAAACGGGAGCGGGTCGTGATAAGTTTTTATGGTGGCCCATGTAGATCCATTTTACAATTTGTGCGAACTCGTGGTAGTACCTATATTAGTCGTACTACTACGACCCTGCGACTAGAAGATGTTCATTAACACAAGGATTGATTTGATTTTAGAAAAAAAATACTAGGACTAGGATTACAATAGGAAAACCCTTATACTATTTGACTACTTGGGTAGTTAAGGTTGCAATATAGGTTATGTGGTTAAGATATGAATAAACGTTGAAATTCGAGGATTGATGGATTTGGAAAGAAGTTTCATATCTAAGGAATTTTATATAAGGTTTTAATCTTGTATTTTCATATGACGGTATGAACAAAGGCGAGTAGATTTTTCGATTGGTCTTCGAGATTAATTGATTGTTGAATGGTAGAGTTGCTAAATTTTGATGCTTTGAAGTTAGAATTTTATGTAAATTGATAAATACGTGGGTAAGTTTGAAATTTTTGAAAAGGGATGATTAAGAAATTGTTATTAAAATAAATTGAAGGTTTATTAAATTTTAGATATTGAGGAGATGGGAGAATAGTGAAAATTTTCAAACATTTTATGAATTTGATTTTGAAGATTATGGTATGAAACTGGATATTGAATTAGAAATTTAAATTGACTTATGAAAATTGAGGATATTTGAGGGTATACGATTTATTTATAGGTTGACCAAGGAAAGTATATGGATGGTGTGTTATGAAGGCCAAGCTCCTCTAACTCTATTCCTTGATCATAGTCCTTCTAGTTATCTAAATTCATTCATCTATTGCCTGCCCCTATCCAAAAATTTTATGAATCTTTTGGAATTCAAGAGCAAACCTTGGTTCCCTTTTTCCTTGTTCCTGACCTATCCATCTATCTTGGAAAAATGTTTGATCAAATTAATAGTTTTAATTCTATCTTGTTATCCTTTTATTGTTAAATACTTTCTATTATTTTTTATGCCTATTAATTTAAATTCGAGGACGAATTTATTTTTAGGTGGGGATATTTGTAACCCCCATTTTTGACTTTTCCAAAAATTTATATTATTTTAATGATAAATTGTTAATTGGAATTTTTATCGTAAACAAATATTAGAGTAAATTTGTTTTGGTCTTAAATTTTAAATTATTTTTTTAATCAAAAATTTGTTCCTATACTAGATAAGTGTTGTATTTATGAAAAACCTGTTTCTAATATTTTTCCTATTATGATCAATACTTGAATTGATCACCTTAATTTTATTTATATCTATATGATAATTATTGATTTAATAGTATCAATTATTTTAAAATTTAAATATGTTAAATATTATATAGTATTTGTATATTATTATGGTAATCGGTTTATGGATTAAGCCTTGATCTATCTATATCAAGCCTTGATCTATCTATATCAATTTAAATAAATGAGAATTATTTGATAATCATTGAGTATTATTTTGAAAACATTATTGATATATTCAAATTTGGTTATATTTGATTTACTAATTTAAATTATGAAACATGATCAATATGATTCCTAACCCTTTCCTTATTAGGAAATCCCTCAACCTATATAGGGGAAGCTTCCTATTGTTTTCTTCTAAATTTCTCAAACCATCACCATAGCCAATCGTCATCATCCACCATGACTATCATCGTGCGTGCATCGTGTCCATGCTCTCATTCTCTTCCACTACGTTCTATTAAATTTTGGGTTTTTTCTTTCGTCCCCTGCTTCCGGGCCATCGTGACTCCCCTTCTTTTCCGGCCTACAAACCTCGCCACTACCATAATCCCCGCCGTCACCCTAAACTAAAGTCCCGACCAAACAACAAACCCCAGCGTAGCCAACCCGTTCAACATCATCCTCATCACCACCAGCCTATTGAGGTCGGCCCTGCCGCTGCCGGATACCACATCCTACTCCTCGGCCAAACTCTGCCCTATTCCCAATCATCAGGTCCATCACCTACAGCAGGGCCGGCCCTGGCCCAGGGCGGCCAGGGCGACCGCCCAGGACCCCATAAAATTTGGGGGCCCAAAAAAATTAATTTAAATGTATATATATATTAGTAATCTTATATTGAAAATAAAACTAATATATAATATGATTCTCCTTTATCACAAAACATTTGTGGTGTAGTGGTAGTTTGTTATACTTGTACATAAGAGGTCCTAGGTTCTAGCCTTGGCTGTATCATTTTTTAGTTCAATTTTTTTATATTATGTATGGGCCTCATTTTAAAAATTTGCCTAGGGCCCCCATTAACTCAGGGCCGGCCCTGACCTACAGCGTCATCGCCTCCATCGTGGGTCACCGTCGTGGCGCCATGCCCTTGTCCCTGTCCTTCCTAACCCCATCTTCATCGTCATCACCACTATCATCAACATTAACCCCACTAATACCACTTACCAGCCGCCGGCGAACCAGAGCCGTGACCCTTGCCGAGATGTTCGTCGCGCCAGCCGTGGAAGAGCTTCTGTCCGGCCGTAGGCGTGCACGTCCCCCTTTCCTCGCCACCGACCGGCGACCGTCCCTGCCGCTCCAGGACCTCTACGCTGAGCCCACCTTCGTCGTCGCGACCACCGGTGACAGCCCTCTCCGCGTACAGTGCCTCGACCTGACGGCGACGAGCTCACCGCCGGCACCCAGCGCCGGTGGAACCCCTCATCTCGCCGCTCCGCCTTCCGTGTCTCCCGTCTCCTGCTCCACACGTGCGTCCATCTATCCCGCTCTTCCGACGGTTTGCTTTATTTCTCTATTTCTTTCTCTTTAAAAGAGAACATTGTGTTCCTTTCCTTTTTCCATTTCTAAATGCTTCTCAAGAAGCAACACACAGCCACCCATTACTTTCCCCTTTCCTAAAGAACGCATGGGAAAAGGGAGAACAACAGTAGCTGCTACTCTATTTCCTTTTGTTGTTTTGCCTTCTTATCTTTTTCTCTTTTAGTTTTTCTTTTTTTGGCCGGGTGACAGAGTGTTAGGTGGGTTAGCTTCTTTTATTAGTTTTTTTTCTATTGATTTAATGGCTTATACTATTTCGATTTACTAATTAATATCATTGTGTACATACATGTATAAATACTATAATAAATACTTTATTGGAGTACCGTATATATAATTTGGGTTATTATATTATTTTGAATAATATAAAATTAAGTAAATAATGTGTGGACTTTTGGGACATAGGGATTTTAAAATATTTATGTGTATTAAAAATGGTATTTTCTTAAAGATAGTATTTCTTAAAAGTCTTTCAAATATGTTTAATAATGTTTCCTATATAGTTTATAAATATTTCTAAGCAAAATATATTTGCTTAACTAGTTATTATTTGGACTGATATTTAGTGGAATAATTTTCTTGAATTTCAAGTAATTATCTAAAACTATTTTTACTAATAAAAATATAGTTTTTTAAATATAATAAATATTTTCTAAGATAGTTATTTATTTATTTAGTTATAACCAGTTTCTTCGCTAATCATCTTGTCCGTGGCTAATCGTCTATTTCATATTTCTTTTATGAATTTTGAGCTTCCTTATATCGTCCCTAGCCAAATTTACTATTCTAGACTCGATGTCACGGTCCGTGCCATCATCTAAGATCATCTGGTGTAGTTTTGACTTCTGAGACTGGTTTTGTGCTGACATGATCATATCATGCCAGTCAACTTCAAATCAAACCAAGGCAAGTACTTGTTGACGCTTTCGTGTGCATTTACTTTATATTGTAGTATTTCATCTATGCATGCTATTTTTTCGTGTCTTTACTATTTACACACATGAGATTGAGTAATTGACTAATGTTCATGTTTTCTCATTGTTATCGTGATCGTTCTCGTGACCGTGTTTTCATGATTGCGAGGTATGTATATTGGAGCAGTACAATTATTAGGCACGTGGACAAAGCCCAGATTGTATTGTTGGCAACTCTCCCGTTTATGGGGGCTGGCCTTATAACCTCATCGTTAGCCCAAGTCGTCCATGTGTAGGAACGTTGTACTTCTCATGACATGTGCACTATTATGGTTTATATGAGTTTTTTTGTCTTTTCATTCTCGCTATCTTCTTATGTCATTTATCATATTGCATATTTTCTTGTTCATATTGTTTGTGTTTTTCCATTGATCATTAATTCACATGTTTAGTATTATATTGCTTTATATTGTATTTGTATTGTGAGGGATAGACTTGTACTTGTTCTAATCCTCACTGGATAACCATTTTTCAGTTGACAGATTCTTGATGACTATTCTCGATGAGTTGCTTTCTTGCTTTGGGTTCTTTCGGGTGAAGTTAGAGCTATCTTGGAGGCCAACCATAGATTCTAGCTTGAATAGTCACATTAGCGGGTTTGTATCTGTATGCAAATTTTAATGTATTATTGGAATTGTAATTAAAATAATTATTGTGAATGAGCAAAATAGAGGTATTTGTTGTATTTGAGATTTATATTGAGCTCAGACAGCGTACTACCGTCGATGCTGCGGCGTAGGCTGGACTTGGCCACGAACTTGTATCCCGACAAACGGGAGTGGGTCGTGACACTTTTCGCCAACTGGCTTCTAGCGACGAGATGCACATACCCTAAAGGAGCCTTTCGGGTCGATGGTTGGATCCACCCTGAAGCCAAATGGCGCGACCTGGCCCAATGGATATTGGGTAAGTACAAGGCAGAACTGAAGGGTGTTGGCTTACGTTGTGCCATAAGGGATATCGAACATGGTATGGACATCAATCAGCCCTTGTTCGTGGCATTGCTGGGGATGCATAATTACCAAATCGGGACCTTTTACACCCTGGAAGGAGAGATGTGGTTAGCTCTTCACGAGATGTATGCCATCTCAAAGTTTCTCTGGGGTGAAGAGCCGTACGAAGAATATACCCCTTGTAAAGAGGAGTTCATGGGGCTGGAGAATAAGTACCCTGAAATGATGGCAGTGTACAAAAAACTGTTTTATCATCATCAGTTGTGCATACGCCAGGATTCTCTGAAGACTCACCCACATATTTCTGCTTGGAGAAGCTACATCTTTACACAACATCCATCGGAACCGGATCAAGTCTACTTTACCACTCGTAGGGCGTACTCCCCTGATGAGGTTGAAGCTATAATCATCAAGCAAAGGTGTCAGCTCTTTCGATAGATGTTGAGGGGAATCCCACCTCTATAGTCCATAACTATTTTTACCAAAACTTGACCGCCTTGAGCCCGAAAGCGGCACTGGCTGCCTTTTTGATGATATGGCTGCGAAAGACCGTGGTACCTGGAGGTTCTGGATCTGTGAGGTAAGTGACTCGGGACCTCATCATGCCGACTTTAAAGCTGGTCTTTGGTTACCCGTTGGCTTTGCTTCCAGCCATGGTGTGTGATATTCTACGAGGCTTACAAGATCTTTCGAGAAAGATAATAGAGCATCGTAGTGGAACTAATAAATTTCCTCGGGCTGTAAACCCTTACCACTACCTGATGGACTGGTTAGCGCTACATCGCCTGGGTCTGATAGCTCCTAACACCATCGAGGGTTATAAGGAAGGAGATGCAACCCTGCTCAACTATCGCTGGTCGAAGTGGCTCCATCACGGCGTTCCCGTCTGTAGATGGGTATTAGGTCACTTGGATGGCTACAACTTCAATAGGACTTCGCCCACTTACAGAGGCTATCTTACAGACGATGAGCTAGTAGACCATGGTGGAAAAAAGAGTGACCTGACTCGTAATGCTTTTCGTTGGCTGCAGTCCATCTGTCCCTCGCACTTGGTGTACTGGAATCAAAATTGGGTGTTCCTGGAGCACTATCTGTCAAGTCGGTTTGCACGACAGTTCGGTTACAGCCAGACAATGATGGACAACCCGAGCTCGTACCTGGGTTACGATGGCAGTCTACTAGATGGCGCTCGTGCATAGTATTATTATAATGCCTGGTGTACTGGGGCAAGTTTTACGATCCCTGTAATCTGAGGGAAGACCTACATCTTGTAATCCATCATGAAGTTTTACTTCTTGGCGAACAACTTCTCGTCGGGCTATGATCGAGAACGGAGTCTAATTGAGGGGACAAAGTTGGAGGCCAATCAGTCGGTCCTTAGGTGCTTTAGAGAGCTTGCATCATCATGTGGTAGAACCTTGGATGGGTCCAGTGCCTCCCGAGAAGAAATAGAAGATATGATGCCCTTTCCATTGAAATGTCAGACCTCCCTGGTGGCGAGTTCTCCACCTACCAAGAGATTCAAGCGGTCTACACATAAGCATAGCAGATTTGCACAACGGTCTTCACCGCGGAAGAAGACTCCACCCTCTGAGTCTTCTTCACAGGTACACACCTATCTTTTTACCCTAGTTTCATCTCATGCCTTCTACTTATTGCTATTTTATTTATGTAGGCATAAAGACAGTAGGGGCAGTCGGAGAGAGATACGACCAATCATGAGCCCGAATTTCTCAGGGAACTTCCTGAAGATCATGTCACTAGGACGCCCCTTCGGGTGTCGCTGCGTTCAGAAGTTAGGGTTACAGCCCTTGTATCAACCGGAGGTCATCCTTTGAGGAGGAAAGAAGGAACCACTTCTGCTGAGGGGCCCTCGAATATCGAGGTGCATACAATCACGAGGGCTGAGGAGGCTGGTATGCAAATGGAGAACCCGACGACTGTAGCTACTGAGGCCGCTGAAGCGGAAGAAGTTTTTCTTTCTGCTCCCTTTGACTATGAAACTTAGGACTTTTCGGAGCTGATGGCTTCGTATCAGAAAGAGACTTCTACGGGCCTGACTACGGATGAGCCTGTCGTGATAACCGAGGTTGGTCATACGGTCACCAAAGGCGTGGCCCGAGAACTCGTATCCGAGATGGGCCGAACGATTGAGGATACTGAAGGCACTGCCCAGGATTCTTCTACCGAACCTCCTCTCCATACTAGTGAAGTGGCTGAAGGGACCATCAAAGTTTAGGGAGGTGAGGAGGATAAGATAGCTAATATAGTATTGGTCGAAGAGGTCGTTGGAGAGTTGGCCGGTGTGGCCATTAAAATGCCGGTCGAGGGGCCATTGAAAAGTTGGTCCGGGAGACCCTTGTGATGGCGGTCGAAGAGGTCATTGAAGAGATGGCCGATGCGATCATGGAAATGGTGGCCGAGGAGGCCATTACAGAGTTGGCTGATGTGACTATCGAAATGGTAGCCGAGGAGGCTATTAAAGAACCGGTGGATGCGGCCATCGAAATGACAGTCGAGGAGGCCATAGAAGAGCTAGTCTACGCGATCGTGGAAATGGCGACCGAGAAGGCTATTGAAGAGTCGACTGATACGACGATCAAAACGGCAGTCGGGGAGGCCATTAAAGAGCCGGTCGATGGGGCCATTAAAATGGCAGTCGAGGAGGCCATTGAAGAGCCGATCGATTCGGCCATATAAAAGCCGGTTGAGAAGACCGCTGAAAAGACCGCTGAAGAGCTGACCGAGGCAGCCATTGGAGAGTTGGTCGAGGAGACCGCTGAAGAGCTGGTCGAAGAGACCGCTATTGACAGGTCATCCAAACAAGCCCTCGAAGATCGGGTTGACAAGACAGCTGCTGAAGTAGTCAATGCATCTTTGGCGGCTGAGGGAGTAGGAGTTAGCTCTGGAATGGAGGGGCCTTATCCTCTGGAAGGTTTCGACCCAGCATAAGTCCCATGGGAAGCCATATACGGGGCTTCTTTTGAGGCAATGGTACATGAGTTGGATCAAACAGCGCATGAGGCTAGTGCTTCTACTCCCTTGGCAGTTTTGTCCTCGGGTATGGGCGTTTCTGCCCCAGCGACCGCCTCTAGCTCTAAAGTGCCTGTAGCTATGGTTGCTCCTGCTCCACCTCCTCTAGGACCGTCTACTGGGGTGCCACCTATGACCCCGATGGCTATGGCCGAGAGTGACTTCTACGCCACCCTCATTCTCGACACTATTGATACTACTTTTAAGCATGGCGTAGAGAGTGTTATTCAGCAAAAATGGACCTTCATGTTGGCTCGGTCTACAGTTATAGCCCAGTTGGTGGCCTTGCGAGAGTATCCTAAGTATGAGGCAAAAGCGGATGCCTTGGAGGTATCTCTGGCAGAGTTAGAAGACACTGTACTGGAGCTTCAGAGCCTTGAGAAGAATCTTTCATCTATGGTGGATGCAGAGTTAGAGAAGATGGCTACGGAGCTCTCATAATATGAATTGGGGTGAGTGGTCGTGGTATGTCAGCTTGTTGAGATTGAGGCTCGGATCGGGGAGATGGTCAACGCCGAGGAGATCCATGTAACACCCACTTTTCTAAATGAGGGTAATTTTGAATTTTTGTAACTTTAGTCTTTTAATAATGAGATTTAAATCATGTTATGATTTTTGAATTTTTTAAATTCTTTTAAAACTATTTTAATGGGTGATTTGTGATTTTGGTGTTTTGCTAGTAAAATCCTAGATACTACTTGACCTAGAGACTAACCATGACCATGGGAACCTAACCATGTGATTAGGGTGATTTATTTCTATATTTTTGCCTAAGGATATTTTGGTCATTTTTGACTTTAAATGAAAAATAAATTTTGCTTGATTATTTTGGTGCTAATCTTTTTATTAGAGACTAACCAAGTTTTGACCTAACTAGATGTTAGTGATGTTCATGGAGGTTTAGTTATAATGTTAGAGACTTAATAACTAAGTTAGAGAATATCTAGATATTCGTAAGTTAGATATTTTATTAGCTTTACCCTATAATTAGCTTGGGCCTTAAGTTGTGTAAAACCCCTAAATTTCTACTATATTTTTTTTAAAATAAAATTTGTACTGATTATTTTTTATTCTGTATTTATACGTCATGTAGTTGCATTGTACGTCGCGCACGAAATTTTGTTTTTCGTAATTGCTCGACGAGTGCGAATATGTGCGAGCGTACATATTTTAGAAAAATATTTTTTTCTATTTTTATAGTTTCAAAATAATATATATAATAATTATTTTAGCTATCGTACCAAAATTTCAAGCTCATTATTTTATTTATTTTATTTATACCAAGCCTTTCGTTTATAAAATTATTGATAATATTTTTCGTGCATACATATATATTCCATAAATATTTTATTGGTTTATTTTTAAATAATAATATAATTTTCGAAATTAAATATTATTATAATTTTAGTGTTCATAAAATATATTTTAGAATGGTTGATAATTGTTTAAATTACTTATGATGATTTACAATTTGAATTTATGGATATAGATGTATCTATATTTAATTTGGATTGGATTTGGAATTTATTTGAATTTTTTAAAAATTATTTAAATAAATAGATAAATTATCTAAGGGGTTTAAATATTCCTAATCCTTATCCAACTGGGAATTCCCACATCCTATAAATAGGCAGGTACTCCTCCATAAATCCTCACATCCACAAAAATATTTTTACCACAAAGTGTCGTGCATCGTGTCGGTGTCCAAATTCTTCCGTGTCGGCCCGTGTTGGACCCCGTGTGTCTTTCCATTACCTTACTATTTTTACAATTACATTTGGTCATGTCCGACAATCCCGTACATCATTTCTCCACAAAGAATTTATCCCCTGCTATGTCGGAAACTCGACGCAACCCAACCCTAGCCTACATCCACCAAACCGCAGTCAATGCCTTTACCACAGCCCCGCGCCTAGTCATCGTCATCTTTCCACCAGAACACAGCAGCCCCACCATGCTGCCATCGCTGGACCACCACCCGCGACCAACTCCAGCAACCATTGACACACCGACTCAACTCCCCGACGATCACCCGTACCATCACGACCGCCAGCATCTTGGTCGCCATTATGACCAGCGCCCCATCATCCGTCGACCCCGACCACCCACCGTCACCCCGACACACTGCCAGCCTCACCATCACAACTACTTCCCGTATACCTCGCCACCATCGTACCCATCCACCATTACTCCTCGTCCGGCCATCTCGCTGGGATGCCACAGCCACAATACCAACCCGACTTCTTGACTGGCGACAATGTCGCCGTTCCCTCCAAAAACCACCACCACACCAGAGGTAAAGAAAATGCACCATCATTATCAAAACCCCACCACCACGTACCTGAGCCACCGGTCGAGACCGTACGCCCGCCGCAGATGACCACACCAAGATTCGGTGGCCAATCTCCCCTGCCGGCCATGGCGGACCTCGCGCTGGCGCAACATGTTAACGACCCGCACCCTAAAGAAGGGCACGGGCATATACACTCCTAATGGAGGTGACATAGCAACACAGTATATAGGGTCTGTAAATACTACGACTAAAACAGATAAAGGTACCTGTATAGTATATACACTTCGAATGGAGGTGACATAGCAACACAGTCTCAATCACATATATCAAACTAAGGTAGATAGCATGGAAAGGAAAATACGATAGATGAAACAGGAAATGAGTCCAAGATTCACAAGTCAGAGCTATACACAAACATCCATGGTCTCAGAAAATATATAATAGATACTACAACTGACAGTGCTAGCTGGATTGCAGGCCAGGCAAACCTAACTAGCTATACTACTCAGGGTGAGCAAAATCTAGTGGCTCTACCAACAAGCCACGGTCTAAGCCTACTCCGTCAGACTCTACCCCATAGTAGGTCGGGCAATCAGCCTCGGAATCATCTGTAATATGTCAACGGTATCCTGTCAGGAAAATAAGCAAGTACAAACACCAACAGCAGTTCTATATGAATTGACAAATTCTATAAGAGACAGTGTAATAAAATATAAGACAAAATCAACTGGAAATATATATCATGATGTGAGTACTGAAAATGACGACTATATGAATGTATATAGGGCGACTTGGGAACTATTCGGAAGCCGAGTTACAACCCCTAAACCAAACAAGGACCGGGGCTGTAACCCTTCTCCCGAACAGAACTTAATCACCAAGATAATAAATATAAAAGGTGCCTTGAATTATTAGTGTGTCATGTGATCGGCTTGGGAAAAATATGCTCAGGCTTTCCATCCGACCGGCTATGAACCCTGTATACAATAGAACGATAAGGCCAGTCACCATGGAAAGCTATGAACCGTATAGGGTAAGGCTTTACCCGTCGTGAGGCGAGGGTATAGCTATGAACCATATGTACCATAGAACCATGTGGGAATTTGATCACACAACCACTAATAACTCCCCCATTCCCGAATAGTACAATAGATCTGGACATGACACGTTATGACATGGGATTCCATAAGAGGGTAGCAAGTTCCCTTTTGAAATCGGTGTCTATACCAATAGACTGAAATAAGACAGAATATGTACCAATATACCATGTAACTCTAGGAATAACATCCCATGTCATGATCCAACATATACTAGTCCGTGAACTGTCGTGACTAGAAATCGAGTATAACACTATAACTGAATCAGAATAGCAGATATCAAGACAATGAAAACTATTAGTGAATGTACTCGCCTGTGGTCCTGAGATGATAGGGTGAACAGACGCTCAGAGTGATCACAGACCTAAAATAAGATACTATGAGTCAAACAGGACTAAATACTAAAAAAGAAAGCTAATTCAAGTCATAAATGCAAGTCTAAGTTAAAACTAGGTCAATCTAGGTTAGACTGAGTCACACTAGGTCATACTAGTTCATACTAGGTTATACCAGGTCACTGGGAGTCAATCCAAGTCAAACTAGGTCAATCTGGTTCAAGGGTTGACTTACAGTTGACTTTTGATCAAAAAGTCAAGTCTGGTCAACTCTGGTCAACACTGAGTCAACCCTGGGTCAACTCTAGGTCAAACGGGGTTTAAGGTTGACTTACAGTTAACTTTTGGTCAAAATGTCAACTCTGGTCAACTCTGGTCAACATTGAGTCAACCCTAGGTCAAACAAGTCAAATGTTGACTAACAGTTGCCTTTCAGTCAACTGGTCAACTCTGGTTTGGTTTCGGTCAATTTTAAGTCAAGTGTTGACTTAAAGTTGACTTTGGGTCAAAAAGTCAACTCTTGGTCAACGGGGGTCAAGACTAGTCTAAACTACCCTCATCTAATCATTATATACCAAGACAACCTATTTCTAATCCCATCTAGCAATTAGAAACCCAATACCTTACATTACCCAATACTCCTTATATTTACCCTTACAAGGTATTCCCGATACCATGCCCATTACAAAGGAAACCCTTCTAGAACTCAGGATACTAGCCTAGGCTTCTTAGGGTAGCTAGATACTATCCTATCCAGGGTTTACCAACCAAGAAATCTAGGGTTCTTGGGCATCTAATCCATCTTATCTTCCATGTTGGTCATCCCAACATTACCTTAAAGAAATCTTGAGATATCAAGATACCATATCTAACATAACCCATTTCTTCTAAACCACACTCACTCTCCCTCACAAACATCATCTATCTAACCCCCATCTAACTTAGAATGCTACTTCTAAAATAACTCTCAAGAATCAACTCAAACAACTACCACAAATTCCCTAATGTATCTTAACATGACATATAACATAACATGACCAACCTTATTTTCTACCACTATAAATACTACTCCACTAACCATCTAACACACTAATAACACTCTTTAACTTAGGGGTTTTGTATTACTAAATGTGGTTGAACTGATGCTTGCAATCTCCGTTCTTGTGTCTCGAACTGATGCTAGGTATCCGCTGCACCCAGAATGCAACATACGCCTTGCCGAAATCGCCGATATCACCATTGCCGACTTTGATGCTGCTCCGCACGAATAGGAGAACTCGGTTTCGCCCGGAAGGCGGAACACAACTCTCTTCTCCGCGCACTCAATCGTTGCGTGGCATGCACCCAACCAATCCATGCCGAGGATTATATCGTACTCCTTGACGTCGAGGACGATAACTTCCAAGGATAGATTCCTCCCTCCGATGCATATGTAACCGTCCCTACAAATATGAGTGGCAGGCATGTCTACTCCCGATGGAGTGCTAACGCTAAGATTCATATCTAAAAGTTGCATAGGTAATTCATTTTCTTTTACAAAGTCGGCTGATATGAAACTATGCGTTGCACCCGAATCGAACAATACTCTAGCAGGCAAATTTTTATAGAGTAGTATACCTGTCACAACAGTGTCGGACGCATAGGCTTCATCCCGCGTTAGTGCGTAGACTCGGCCTTGCGCCCCTTGGTGATTTTGTGGGTTCACGGGCACCGCGTTTGCGCCATGGGCGGGAGGCGCCCTGTTCTGGCTCTGGACGTCCCTTGGTGGATGTTGGTTCGCCCTCCCCATTCGACAATCTACCGCCTTGTGACCTAGCTGGCCACACTTGAAGCATCCCCCTCGGCAGTCGACCGCCAGATGTCCCATCTTGCCGCAGCGATGGCATCGTACGCCTGGGTGAGGCCCCCGATACTCGGTCGTGTTCTGGCGCTTTGGCGCACCAGATCCTCCCGCGTCGTTAGGACGCTTGTTGAAGTTGTTGCGGATGCTTGATCCGCCCTTCTGCGACGTTCGACCGAAGACCCGCTCCATATCAAGAGCGGCGTTATATGATTCCCTGTACGTCTGGCATCTCTGGTTCATGACATCCCGACGCAAATCTTCATTCAGGCCTTGCTGGAAGCGCTCGCACCACGCCTCTGCGTTCGGCAGAAAAGCCCCGGCAAACTTCGCTAGCTTTGCGAACTTCGCGTCGTAGTCTTCAACGGACAAGTTTCCTTGCTTCAAGGACGTGAACTCCTCTTCCTTCTGTCGACGAAGGGCACGAGGGATGTATTGTTCGAGGAAGGCCCGTTTGAATGTCTCCCACGAGATCTTGGCACTGGGGTTGGACCCTTGGAGTTCCTGTTTCTTCGCCTCCCACCAGTCGTAGGCCCTCAAGTTGAGCTGCAACGCTGCGCACCCGACTTTCTTGGACCCCTTGATGTTGAGGAGAGTGAACAGACTCTCAATCTTCACTAGCCACCCCATGACTTCGTCAGGCTCTGCTCGACCGTTGAAGTCCGGCGGGTTCATTTTCTTAAACTTGGTCATCTTAAGCAGGGAGGAGGAAGACACATGTTTTGTCTTTTCGGCTTGCACTTCTTCCTCGGACATGACGGTCGTCGAGTTCTGTTGTGTCGCTATGGTACTCACGATCCTGGTCAGGGCGTCCATTTGCTTTTGTTGGGCGCTGACTTGGGCCTGGATCTGTTCCTGCAGCTGTCGTTGCTGCATCTCTGACTGACGTTGTTGGAGTTCCATGAGGCGTAGTAGTCGCTCCATGGCCGATTCGCTAGGCGTCGCACCTTCGGTGCTATCGGTGCTAATCAATGTGGGGACACCCAGTCTTTCCGTCATTCCTACAAAATTGAGCAAACCCGTTAGTATTCTCAAAATATCAACGGGCTTATGTGTATGGAACGATTATTTCAGGCCGCATATGTCGAAAAGCATAGTTTTTGAAAAATCGCAACGGCATCATCTAAAGAAAACATTTGGAAGGTCCGAGGTGTGAACCGTGCTTTGATACCAACTTGTCACGCCCCGACTCGCCGAATCGGTCGCCATCGCCTTGACTCGATATAAATCGATCCCCACGGGTCGGGACGTGATGCCGTACAAGTCTTTGATAGACTTGCACAAGGCAGGGATGTGCGCTTGGAAATTTCTTTTTGACTCGACGCGTTGAAATTAAACAGTGCAGAAAGTTGAAAACATAGCATCGGAAGAAACTTAACTTTTCATTCATAAACTTGCAAAATATGTGCAAGGTCATATTTACATTACATATGCCGTTGCGGCTACATCTTTGAAATACAAAAGAAAGCTATCGACAAGCTACGCCTTGAAATAATCCTCGGCGTTCCATACATTCATGCCCCTTTATACATTTGAACAAAAGCCTTCGGTCTGAATTGGGCATCAAAATACTTCAAAATAGGAGAGCTTCGTGCCGCCTCCCGTTCTTCAGCTCCAACTTAGTCTCGAGCTCCCGCAGCACGCTCGTTACCTGGGGAGTTAGGGGTTAGCACACTTGCTAGTGGATGGGACGAACCCACTCGTCTAAACCGATACTGCTTATTAAGGATTCAGGCATACGAAGTGATCTTTCTATTTAGAACTATATGAGTTGCAGTTCATATCGAAGGCACATTTAAACGATAACAACATAACCCATTTAAAGGCATTCTTACCACGGCCGTGCTCCTTTCCTGCACAAAATATACATGATACTTACCACCTGCACAAGACAATAGGTGAGCATGCAATCTATCCTATATGCGGTCATTGGTGATATCGACACCAAGAAGGACGATTACGTAGCCTTGCGACGCGCCCTCCAGTCCAGGTAGCGAGCCTAACTGGAGGTCTCGCAATGCCTCGCGCCGAAGCACGATTTTCATAATTTCCTCCTAGGCCGATTCGGTCCCAGGGCCCCGGGTACCGTCTCGAGGAAAGCTCACCTTGTGCACAAGTCGTCCTTGACCATGCGAATGTATGAACAGTTATATATGTATGAAGTAAATTGCATAGCGTAACCATTATCAAATCACATAATCATTCCCACTCGCGCAAGGGTCCTTTCCTCCGAAACCGTACGTTCTGATTTAGCATCCCGTAGGCACCAAATTCTCCGAGGCATAATGTACCGCCACCAAGGTTTTCATAGTTGTGTTTTGCATGGCATGAAATATAGTCTATCTCTTTCTTAGTGTGAACCTATCGATTCAGAGTTTACTTTTCTAGGTTGATATATTATCCCGAGCTCTTGATCTTAGTGGCAAGCATACATCCCGTTAGCATCATCGATTTGAACGTTGAACTTTAAGAATTTAGTTGGCGGGAAGGAGTAGAAAAGAAGGGGCCGAAGAACCACCCACCTAAGGAGATTGCGCCGAGAGTAGGAGAACGCTTCGCGACGGTCAAGCGTCAGTTACACGAACTCCTGCAATGGCACGAGCATCGAATTAGAACCCTTCCTTCAATCCTTCCTTCGAAATTCTCAAGGACGCATTCAGAAATCGACGCGAAAGCACACTATCAAATCCACGCAACAATACGTTCAGAAAGCCAAGAAAACCAATAAAAC
Organism: Iris pallida; assembly: GCA_029216955.1. Classification (NCBI taxonomy): domain Eukaryota; kingdom Viridiplantae; phylum Streptophyta; class Magnoliopsida; order Asparagales; family Iridaceae; genus Iris; species Iris pallida. Next base: position 5,313,859 of record JANAVB010040620.1, read on the forward strand.
CAACGGCAGACGGGTTGCGTCGCTCCCTTTAGAGTTCCTTCGCCAAGACGCCGCCTACCGCATCTAGGACTTATTCCAACAGTAGTCGATCCATTAGTTGGAACGGTACTCATATCACTCGTCCAAATCGATTTTATTGATGCCATGGTTTTTGTATCCAAACTCGTCGCCGAGTCAGACTAGCCATCTATGTTCCCGACCATGTCTGACTTGGCACGAGCCTATTACATAGTGCTTCGCCCCAACGGGAGCGGGGCACTACATAATATACCACTAAGAAAAAGTTTCGTCCCGAAACTTAAGAACAAGGGTCTGACCTTCGTCGGCAAAAAGTGAAGGGTACTTCTCCCTCATCTCCGCCTCTAGCTCCCACGTTGACTCCTCGACGGAATGGTTGCGCCAGAGTACGCGTACCAAGGACATCGATCGGCTCCGCAGGATCTTTTCTTTACGGTCCAAAATTTGTACGGGCTCCTCCGAGTATGATAGATCGGCACGTAGCTCCAACTGATCGAAACTAACCACATGACTTGGGTCATGCACGTACTTCCGAAGTTGGGAGACATGGAAGACGTCGTGCACTTCGGCCAGGGCAGGAGGTAGCGCGATCCGGTAAGCAACGGTCGCCACTCTTTCGAGGATCTCGAAGGGCCCTACGAATCTCGGACTCAGCTTGCCTTTTACCCCGAATCGCATGACGCCCCGCATCGGCGTCACCTTCAGAAACACATGGTCCCCAACCAAGAACTCTAACGGTCGTCGACGAGTATCTGCATAACTCTTTTGTCGACTCTGAGCAATGCGGAGCCTATCTCGAATCAGGCGGACCTTCTCGACGGCTTGTTCGACTAGTTCTGGCCCGAGCACCTGTCGCTCCCCGACTTCGTCCCAGCAAATCGAAGATCGGCACTTCCTCCCGTAAAGCGCCTCGTAGGGAGCCATCTGGATGCTCGATTGGTAACTGTTATTGTATGCGAACTCCGCGAGCGGCAAGTGCGTATCCCAGCTAGTCTTCAAATCTATCGCACACAGACGTAGCATATCCTCCAGGATTTGATTCACTCTTTCTGTCTGGCCATCGGTTTGTGGGTGGTACGCGGAGCTAAGGTTCAACTTAGTGCCCAGCGCCGCCTGTAGACTCGTCCAGAAACGTGATAAGAATCGCCCGTCTCTGTCCGAAATGATTGTGGCCGGTACCCCGTGCAGTCTGACGATCTCGTCGAGATAAATCTGAGCTAACCGATCGACGCTCCATGATGCTTTAATAGCGAGAAAATGAGCGGATTTGGTCAAACGATCGACAATGACCCAAATCGTATCATTTCCCCGCGACGTCTTCGGAAGGCCCATGATGAAATCCATAGAGATGTCGTTCCACTTCCATACTGGAATATCGAGGTTCTGTAGCTCCCCGCCTGGTCTTTGATGCTCGGCCTTCACCCGTTGACAGGCCATACACTGTGACACGAACGTCGCCACGTCTTTCTTCATGCCGTGCCACCAAAAGATCGTGCGCAGGTCCTTATACATTTTGGTACTCCCGGGGTGCAACGAGTACTTTGCATAATGGGCCTCCGTCAGAATCTCCCTTCTAAGTTCAGCATGGTCCGGCACGCATATCCTCCCCTTCATCCGCGCCATTCCGCCTTCGTCCACCACAAAGTCGGTCGCCTTTCCCGTCGAAATCAGCTCGCGCATCTTCTTCAGGAATGGATCGTCCTCCTGTGCGGTCTTTATTTTGTTGTGCAGGCTCGACTCAAGGTGCAATTGGGCCAATCGTGCTCCGCGGTAACGAATTCGTAGTTCGATACCCATCTCCGCCAAGTCTCGCTGTATGCTACGGTTGATAGACAAGCACCCTGCAAACATTCTACTCAGCGCGTCTGCCACAACGTTCCCCTTACCTGGCGTGTACTCGATAGTCAGATCGTAGTCTTTGATGAGTTCGAGCCAACGCCGTTGCCGTAAGTTCAGGTCCCGTTGAGTGAAGATGTATTTGAGGCTTTTGTGGTCCGTATAGATGCGATAAGCTACACCATAAAGATAGTGCCGCCATAGCTTCAATGCGAATACAATAGCCGCTAACTCGAGATCATGCGTAGGATAATTTTTCTCGTGTTGCTTCAATTGTCTCGAAGCAAACGAAATCACCTTATCCCTTTGCATAAGAACGCATCCCAAACCCGTCCGCGATGCATCGCTAAATATCTGAAACCCTTCTGGCCCGTCCGGAAGTGCAAGGATCGGCGCTGAGACGAGCCGTTTCTTCAACTCTTGGAAGCTCGATTCGCAGGCGTCGTTCCATTCGAATGCGACTCCTTTCTGGGTGAGGCGAGTTAGAGGCGACGCAATTTTAGCAAAATCCTTCACAAATCTACGATAGTAGCCCGCCAAGCCGAGGAAACTTCGGATGTCGCCTGCTGAGGTAGGCCGCTTCCATTCGACTATTGCTTCAATCTTCTTTGGGTCTACCGTGACGCCTTCAGCGGAGACAACGTGCCCAAGGAACGTCACGCTGTTCATCCAGAACTCGCACTTGCTTAGCTTGGCGTAGAGTTGATTTTCACGCAGAGTCTGTAGCACCGTCTTCAAGTGTTCCACGTGCTCGTCCTTGCTCTTTGAATATATGAGAATGTCGTCGATGAACACAACGACAAATTTGTCTATGAACGGTCGGAACACCCGGTTCATTAGATCCATGAACGTGGCAGGAGCGTTGGTCAAGCCGAAAGGCATGACCAGAAATTCGTAGTGACCGTATCGGGTTCGGAAGGCGGACTTCGGCACGTCTTCGGACTTGATCTTCAATTGGTGGTAGCCTGAGCGAAGATCAATCTTGGAAAACACCGTCGCCCCTTGTAGCTGGTCAAACAGATCATCTATTCTCGGTAACGGGTACTTGTTTCGTACCGTGGCTTTGTTGAGTTCCCGATAATCGATGCACAGCCGCATCGATCCATCTTTCTTCCTCACAAACAATACTGGGGCACCCCACGGGGAGACACTAGGGCGAATGTATCCGCGATCCAGTAACTCTTGTAGTTGTGCCTTCAGTTCCTTCAGCTCTGCCGGCGCCATTCGATAGGGTGCTTTGGATATCGGTCGGGTGTCCGGGAAGGTGTCGATGCTGAATTCTATCTCTCGGTCCGGCGGCATCCCTGGCAACTCGTCTGGGAACACATCAGGAAATTCTGCCACGACTTCAGTCTGGGCCGTGCTTGCAATCTCCGTTCTTGTGTCTCGAACTGATGCTAGGTATCCGCTACACCCAGAATGCAACATACGCCTTGCCGAAATCGCCGATATCACCATTGCCGACTTTGATGCTGCTCCGCACGAATAGGAGAACTCGGTTTCGCCCGGAAGGCGGAACACAACTCTCTTCTCCGCGCACTCAATCGTTGCGTGGCATGCACCCAACCAATCCATGCCGAGGATTATATCGTACTCCTTGACGTCGAGGACGATAACTTCCAAGGATAGATTCCTCCCTCCGATGCATATGTAACCGTCCCTACAAATATGAGTGGCAGGCATGTCTACTCCCGATGGAGTGCTAACGCTAAGATTCATATCTAAAAGTTGCATAGGTAATTCATTTTCTTTTACAAAGTCGGCTGATATGAAACTATGCGTTGCACCCGAATCGAACAATACTCTAGCAGGCAAATTTTTATAGAGTAGTATACCTGTCACAACAGTGTCGGACGCATAGGCTTCATCCCGCGTTAGTGCGTAGACTCGGCCTTGCGCCCCTTGGCGATTTTGTGGGTTCACGGGCACCGCGTTTGCGCCATGGGCGGGAGGCGCCCTGTTCTGGCTCTGGACGTCCCTTGGTGGATGTTGGTTCGCCCTCCCCATTCGACAATCTACCGCCTTGTGACCTAGCTGGCCACACTTGAAGCATCCCCCTCGGCAGTCGACCGCCAGATGTCCCATCTTGCCGCAGCGATGGCATCGTACGCCTGGGTGAGGCCCCCGATACTCGGTCGTGTTCTGGCGCTTTGGCGCACCAGATCCTCCCGCGTCGTTAGGACGCTTGTTGAAGTTGTTGCGGATGCTTGATCCGCCCTTCTGCGACGTTCGACCGAAGACCCGCTCCATATCAAGAGCGGCGTTATATGATTCCCTGTACGTCTGGCATCTCTGGTTCATGACATCCCGACGTAAATCTTCATTCAGGCCTTGCTGGAAGCGCTCGCACCACGCCTCTGCGTTCGGCAGAAAAGCCCCGGCAAACTTCGCTAGCTTTGCGAACTTCGCGTCGTAGTCTTCAACGGACAAGTTTCCTTGCTTCAAGGACATGAACTCCTCTTCCTTCTGTCGACGAAGGGCACGAGGGATGTATTGTTCGAGGAAGGCCCGTTTGAATGTCTCCCACGAGATCTTGGCACTGGGGTTGGACCCTTGGAGTTCCTGTTTCTTCGCCTCCCACCAGTCGTAGGCCCTCAAGTTGAGCTGCAACGCTGCGCACCCGACTTTCTTGGACCCCTTGATGTTGAGGAGAGTGAACAGACTCTCAATCTTCACTAGCCACCCCATGACTTCGTCAGGCTCTGCTCGACCGTTGAAGTCCGGCGGGTTCATTTTCTTAAACTTGGTCATCTTAAGCAGGGAGGAGGAAGACACATTTTTTGTCTTTTCGGCTTGCACTTCTTCCTCGGACATGACGGTCGTCGAGTTCTGTTGTGTCGCTATGGTACTCACGATCCTGGTCAGGGCGTCCATTTGCTTTTGTTGGGCGCTGACTTGGGCCTGGATCTGTTCCTGCAGCTGTCGTTGCTGCATCTCTGACTGACGTTGTTGGAGTTCCATGAGGCGTAGTAGTCGCTCCATGGCCGATTCGCTAGGCGTCGCACCTTCGGTGCTATCGGTGCTAATCAATGTGGGGACACCCAGTCTTTCCGTCATTCCTACAAAATTGAGCAAACCCGTTAGTATTCTCAAAATATCTACGGGCTTATGTGTATGGAACGATTATTTCAGGCCGCATATGTCGAAAAGCATAGTTTTTGAAAAATCGCAACGGCATCATCTAAAGAAAACATTTGGAAGGTCCGAGGTGTGAACCGTGCTTTGATACCAACTTGTCACGCCCCGACTCGCCGAATCGGTCGCCATCGCCTTGACTCGATATAAATCGATCCCTACGGGTCGGGACGTGATGCCGTACAAGTCTTTGATAGACTTGCACAAGGCAGGGATGTGCGCTTGGAAATTTCTTTTTGACTCGACGCGTTGAAATTAAACAGTGCAGAAAGTTGAAAACATAGCATCGGAAGAAACTTAACTTTTCATTCATAAACTTGCAAAATATGTGCAAGGTCATATTTACATTACATATGCCGTTGCGGCTACATCTTTGAAATACAAAAGAAAGCTATCGACAAGCTACGCCTTGAAATAATCCTCGGCGTTCCATACATTCATGCCCCTTTATACATTTGAACGAAAGCCTTCGGTCTGAATTGGGCATCAAAATACTTCAAAATAGGAGAGCTTCGTGCCGCCTTCCGTTCTTCAGCTCCAACTTAGTCTCGAGCTCCCGCAGCACGCTCGTTACCTGGGGAGTTGGGGGTTAGCACACTTGCTAGTGGATGGGACGAACCCACTCGTCTAAACCGACACTGCTTATTAAGGATTCAGGCATACGAAGTGATCTTTCTATTTAGAACTATATGAGTTGCAGTTCATATCGAAGGCACATTTAAACGATAACAACATAACCCATTTAAAGGCATTCTTACCACGGCCGTGCTCCTTTCCTGCACAAAATATACATGATACTTACCACCTGCACAAGACAATAGGTGAGCATGCAATCTATCCTATATGCGGTCATTGGTGATATCGACACCAAGAAGGACGATTACGTAGCCTTGCGACGCGCCCTCCAGTCCAGGTAGCGAGCCTAACTGGAGGTCTCGCAATGCCTCGCGCCGAAGCACGATTTTCATAATTTCCTCCTAGGCCGATTCGGTCCCAGGGCCCCGGGTACCGTCTCGAGGAAAGCTCACCTTGTGCACAAGTCGTCCTTGACCATGCGAATGTATGAACAGTTATATATGTATGAAGTAAATTGCATAGCGTAACCATTATCAAATCACATAATCATTCCTACTCGCGCAAGGGTCCTTTCCTCCGAAACCGTACGTTCTGATTTAGCATCCCGTAGGCACCAAATTCTCCGAGGCATAATGTACCGCCACCAAGGTTTTCATAGTTGTGTTTTGCATGGCATGAAATATAGTCTATCTCTTTCTTAGTGTGAACCTATCGATTCAGAGTTTACTTTTCTAGGTTGATATATTATCCCGAGCTCTTGATCTTAGTGGCAAGCATACATCCCATTAGCATCATCGATTTGAACGTTGAACTTTAAGAATTTAGTTGGCGGGAAGGAGTAGAAAAGAAGGGGCCGAAGAACCACCCACCTAAGGAGATTGCGCCGAGAGTAGGAGAACGCTTCGCGACGGTCAAGCGTCAGTTACACGAACTCCTGCAATGGCACGAGCATCGAATTAGAACCCTTCCTTCAATCCTTCCTTTGAAATTCTCAAGGACGCATTCAGAAATCGACGCGAAAGCACACTATCAAATCCACGCAACAATACGTTCAGAAAGCCAAGAAAACCAATAAAACCAACGGCAGACGGGTTGCGTCGCTCCCTTTAGAGTTCCTTCGCCAAGACGCCGCCTACCGCATCTAGGACTTATTCCAACAGTAGTCGATCCATTAGTTGGAACGGTACTCATATCACTCGTCCAAATCGATTTTATTGATGCCATGGTTTTTGTATCCAAACTCGTCGCCGAGTCAGACTAGCCATCTATGTTCCCGACCATGTCTGACTTGGCACGAGCCTATTACATAGTGCTTCGCCCCAACGGGAGCGGGGCACTACATAAAAAAAAAAAAAAAAAATATATATATATATATATATATATATATATATATAAAGAGACACCATTCTAAATATAAAATGAATATGATAAAATATGATACCATAATGAACACATTAGGAACAACTCTCTAAATATATAAATCTGAGATTAAAACACTAATTAATTATTCCTACATTATATTTATGCATACAAGTGTCCAAAATAGGGATTTTTCCACTAGGACACAACCACAACACAAAGGACAATCCTATGACCTCCAAATGGACACAAAATGGACACAAATGGAGATACAACAATGTGGGTCATTCCTTTGGGTTCAAAATAATCCTATATGTATGTTAGGGTGGATTAGAGAAGAGATTATACCTTCCGGGAGAGAGATTCAAAGGAAAAAGCCTTCCGACACGACAACGACATGTAGAGATTCCAAAAGGACACGAACGAGCTCCGAATCCTCCCAAACTTGGCTAGCTCCTTCCATTCATGGAGTAGAGAACAAAATGAAGAAGATTTGGTGGAAGAAGGAGTTGATTTGGAGATGAAATCAATGGGGTTGCTCTCTAAAAATTTGGGGAAGAACATGAGAGAGAAAATGGATGGATAAAATGAAATGGAAGAGATGATGACTCACTCCTTATCCCCCCCCATAGGTGGCTACCCAAAAAGGGTGAGGTGTCCCCATTAGAAAAGTCTAAAATGCCCCCACTTGACCTATTTGATTTAAATTAAGAATGGGTTAAAGGTTGAGGTCAAATTAGTCTAGTTTTAAGTCTCTAATTAAACTAAACATATCCATAAATAATTAGTCTAACTACTAACTAAAATTAATATCATGTGGACTAAAATTAATATTATGTGGGCTATGCCTAACTAGTGTGTGGGTCCCACTATAGTCAAAACTACCCCGGGTTCCCGTTTCAAGTCGGATTGGGCTGAAATTCGAACCCGACTCAAATAACCCCAAAATAATATTATAAATAAATAAATAATTTCAAAAATATTCTAAAATGAAAAATTACAAAAATACCCCTATTTTTGGAAACTGGGGGTGACAAATCTAACCACCTTAAAAAAATTCGTCCTCGAAATTAAAACCAAACAATAGTAAAATGTCAAATCACAAGTCATGGCTAAAAATTTAAAATGATTTAAAATCTCAAAAATCAAAGCAGGAATTAAATGACTAAAATTATAAAATTTGAAATTACTCTTAAATAGAACTCCAAGTCTATCCACCTTAAAAGAATTCATCCTCAAAAATTAAAACGAAGCAAACACAAAAAATTCATGCAATTTGGTAATCGTATGCGTCTGTCCAATAATCATGATACTCAGAATCTCTGTCATGCCGGTGAGCAAGGCTACGATAATCACAGAGTCCTCAACTACGGTACATACCTCTAGATTTATGGTATTTAAAATTTTTACATTGCCGCTAGCTTGGCAGCGAAAATCTTAAATTCCCACACCCGAGAAATACGTCCATAGTCCGACTATATGTCCTCACTCTGCCTGCTAGGATGAACCTAGAGGATTCTAAATCTCATAATCGAGGCAACCTAGCTCACATGACTTATCTCAGAAGGAAATCACATCACAAGAACAATTTTTATCCAACGATCAAGAACAGATAGAATCAAAGTTTAAGACAGTTTATAAGAAGGCAAATACGGAAAGAAGATTCGAAAGATTGGAACCTGCTATATGCTCTGCTACTGCCTGAGTGGGCTCAACTGTCATGGCCAAAGCTCGCCCCTGCTGGCCTCCTATAGCCTGATGTACTCTGTCCTGGCCTGCCTGTCTGGCTGCACGGACCGCACAGTCCTTCACCTGGTGGTCTGGAGCTCCACAGAATAAACAGACTCCCAACTTCATCCTACAAGCCTCCCGGGTGTGCCCCATCTTCTTGCAGAAAGCACACTGGATGTCCTACCTCTGGTCCTGTCCCTGGTGCTGCTGGGCACGTGCTGGTGCCTGTTGAAACTGCAACTGAGACTGCTGCTGCTGAAACTGCCTCTGCTGGAAATGTGGGTGCTTCGCCGGCCCTACACTAGAGCTGGCTCCGAGAACGTAACTGCCCCTCTTCGGCTTGAAGCCGAAGTCCTCTTCTGCAACCTGCGCCTCCATCAGGATCTGCTTGAAGGTCGCGTCACGTCTTCCAGAGGTACGAGTGTCCACTGCATATACAATGTCACGCCCCGATCCGGGAAATCTTTCGTCCTCGCTAGATTTTACCCGAATCATCGTCCTCGCTGGGGCGTGATGCCGTACGAGCCTGGAGTTGCGCTCGTGCAAGGCAAGATAACAGGTTCACATAGAACTATCTCAAATCGATAACATAAGCAGCGGAAGGAAACAAAGTAAAACATAAGAATCTCTTTTATTGATTATGAACTGAAGGTTACAAAGGCTCTGAATAGCCCAACATAAAATGCCAATTGGCTACAACGCTCATGATCTCTCTAGCTCACAAAGGATTACATTGTTCCATATATTATGCCTCTTTATAGCCACCAAGTAGTCCTCGGCCGAACATCTCCATGTCTCAAGTTCGAACGCCTATGCGGAAGCTCCTCTTGAACGCCAAGGACTCCATGCCTCGGCACATCCAAGCCAAGCTCTGCCCCGAGCCGATCATAACCTGAGCCTGCACATAAACTAGTGGAGGATTAGTGCTTTCGTCCTCGCTTCGTACTAATCAAGACCCGCTCACAACTAAACCAACACATAACCATTTAGTGAAACATGCATCTTAATTGGTGATCTTTCTATTAGCCTTAGGATCAGTTTCATGGCAATACTTAAACATAAAAACTTTATCATAATGTGTCACCACATCTCGTGTTCCTGCAGCAGATACAGTTAGCCATTACATAAATGTAAACATAGTGTTCGTGCTCATGCCGTCCCATTTTCCTTAGCCTGCAGTGGTTAGAACTTAACATAAGCAACATACGATTCGTACAGCCGACCAATCATAAACGTAAACATATGCATAATAGATGGCAGGCCCTGCGCCTGCACCCAGCTCTCATCTCAGCCCACCGGCCCTATATATATAAAGGTCACGGTGTTTCGCACCGTAATGGACTTGGCATCTCATATGTGTAAGCCTACAATCGCTTCGATACGGGTTGCTAGCCCAGTATCCGAAGGATCCCAAACTTACGGAAATTATAGCTTATCACAGCACTGGACGGTCGCAATCCGTTCGAATATTGTGCACCATAAATACCACACATAATTCCCTCCTAGGCCGAACGGTCCCGGTGTCCCGGCGTAACCGTTCGAGGGAAGTCGTACCCGTGCACAGGCCATCCGAGTCCATTGACCATGCAATACGTACCATATCATACAATCCATAGCATACCAACCAATCTCGTATTCCATAAACATAGTCTCGCACATAAACGGTTCTCCGTGCCATAAACGGTTTCCCGTGCCATAAACATAATCCACCATTCATATGGGGAGCTCCGTCGGCGTTATGCCCCAACACATCCATATTGATGCACGACGCCAAACGGCTTAGTCATCTCATACTCGTATTCAATGCGTCCCGTACATAATGTTATTCGCATAGCCTACCTCAGTATTTACTTAGTCATTTCGTAGCTTAAGTGCACAAAGGCACGTTCAGCACCATAATCAATGTTCTACGCCTAGAGTTCAATGTTCTCGGAGGCGTGCACGTGATGCACAACTCAATATTGTCTTTCAATGTTCTACCATCACCGCCCTACCGCGACTCGTACACTTGATGCACGTCGCTTTAATGTTTCGATTGTTCAATGTTCTATCTTAGTGTTCAACGCATACATAGACCTGTAACCGTCGTCGAGCCACGCTCGCTAACTCGATAACATCTTACGCATACTATAATACATTTTATTAGACGTGAAGGAATAGGGAGAGAGAGTCAAGAACCCCTCCACCTTAAGCCGATACGCCTTGCCGCCTCGCCGATTGAAGCGTCTCGCTTCCATAACTCGATCGCATAGCTAACTCTCGGACTTAGCCATTCCTTTGAACTACTCGGTTGATTTGGCCTATCGCGCCCATGCCACATTCTGTTGCAAGGCCACGATTTGGTTTTGCGGATACTTCATTGCATAAGGCAAAATGCCGACCTCTAATCGTCCAGCGTAAAAGCATAGCCTGCACACCAGATCAACTAAAATCAGCACTTACCCAAATGGGACTTATCCTTTGCATCGATTCGATTAATAGATTCCAACCGACTCAAGGCTTACCTTTGGCCAACGTAACACTTGCATCGATTCGCATCGATACCTCACCGGGTCAATGCAACTCTTCGAGTCTACGACTCATCGTAATGCATCGATGCGGAGCGGGGCATTACAAAATATACCACTCAAAATCAGGTTCGTCCTCGAACCGAAACCAACACTTAATTCAAGTGCCTCGTATAGATCGCTTCACAATCTCGTGCTACTATCGTTGGAATCATATAACTCAGTCTGGATCATACACATATTTTAGGCGTCCCACCAATATATGCATTTCAGCCAAGCTCAGTTGTAGGATATCGGGACACTAACAAGCTCAACTTAAATCCTCAAGCCTCCATCGGTCCGTACTCGACTTAGTCATATCTTAGCGCAAATTCTTAGAATCCTGCATGCAAACATCTTCGTACATAACTTGATTCAAACCATAACTTCAATCTCATCAGTTTCTCGTCGGCCACCTAACACTCGTATTGCACAAGTCATTACGTATCTGATCGCAATAAGCTCCCGCAACACCTATTCGCCCAACTGTTTCCTATCTCTCGCATAACTCAAGTCTTTCATCCAATCATTCATAACATTTAGCCTTAACAACATGGACTATGTCAACATGTCACAAATCCCATTGTCTACAATCCGTACTAAGTCTCGCACACAACTATTTCAACACGATCTACGTTCTCGAACTACCCGTGCATCGAGTCTGGGGCTACCCCCGCTAGGCAACTTATCCAGACATCATGCTTAGTCTCTCCCGATACAAGAGGTCAACTTGAGTCTCCGATGCTCAAAGGCAACAATCTTTCCGACCCAAGGTCTCTTACGATACGCCTATCTTCGATACTCGACCGAGTACGAATCCTTTTACTCAATCTTTGAATCATTCCCGACTAGTTCGTTCCATAACATAGATCGCGCGCTCAATACACATAGCCTAACCGTTACTCAACCCGATCAACGACATAACTCTTAGGGTCGTTCTACTATCCGTCGCTCTCGTGTATTGCAAAATTCTTGCAATCGCCTTATCGCATCACTACGCTAGGCACGTTCCTCGACATCTATCCGATCCAACATAACTTTTTTTGACCATATCGATTCTAGTACTCGTCAACGTTCGAGACACGATACTCACTCGCTTAGACTTATCCTCAACATGCACTATCTCATCCTTCATCTTCGATAAAATTTCTTACGCGACTTCCTTAGGGTCATCCTATGGTTTCCCACATTCACTTGATTTGGCGGTCAAGTCTTCTAGGGTCATCTGCCCTGAAACTACGCTCGATAATTGAAGATCATTAATGAGGGATAGTTACAACGAACCATGCTATATCCTATCGCGGAGCCAAATCAATTCTCGACATTTCCTATGCGACTTTACCCAATCCAACATACCAATCCATAATTTATCTACCCCCGCGCAACTAATGTGCCGTTACTACTCGAGTCACTTAGGCACTACCGTTGATAATATTGCACAATCCTCAATTTCACCTTCGCATCAAACAACAAGTCCATATCGAATTTGCCATGCCAGGTAAGTTTGATCATCCCCGCTGTATGAATCACCATACCAGTGCTCATACGAAATGATTGTCCTAATTTGGCGTGACGCATGCGCGAGGCTGGTATTGCGCTCGCTCAAGACAAGAATGTCAACATAGTGGTGATCCGCGAAGCAATCCAGATACTTTCATTTTTTATCCACACAATATCCGTCCACTCTCAATTTCTCGAAGCATTCCTACCGACATCATCCAAATTTCCATAACTTAACTTGCATCCTATTCATCCAACAACAATGTTCAACATAATTCTCGTTCATTCGATCAGAGTATCCCCGAGTTATTGCATATCGTCTTTGATACGCCTCAATACCATCGTCGATATGCATAACTTGAACATCTTCTTTTCTCATAAGCTCAAACTCGTTGCAATTATTGTTATTCTCCGAACTTGAATACGAATCAAGTCTCACGTACCAAAATCCACTTCGTTGTAACTAACTACCATCATCGAGACACGATTTTCAATTCACATATTTATTCTCATATCCCTAACTTGTACTTCCAAACCGTGCTACCGACTTATCGCACTAACTCGAATTCATTCGAGTGATTCCTTCGTACTTACTCCATTCGTTCCGAAGAAGTCTCCGTACTAACTCAACATAAGTTCGACCGGATCGACTATTTCCTCCACGTAACATTCTTTCGCTTTGCTCAACTTATCGTTCGACTTACACTTAACGAATCCTTGTCCGATGTATCATCCATAGGTATGACTTCGCACATAATTATTCAACTTAATTCATCGAAGCATACTTGGATCGACTTCTATCAAGTCATTCTCTCTCGAGTCTCGGTACTACTCCGTCCGTTGCGGACAAACATATCGTAACAACATAATCGTTTCGACGAAATCTATCGCAAGTCACAAACTGGCTTAACATAGCTATCTCTAAGTGGTATTCCATATACCACTCAGGATCAAGCCTATCGTTATCGACACAATACTTCGCTATACTTGCTCGCATAATTGGTATTCCATATACCACTCGAAATCGAGTCATTACTCGACATTACGTTCCGCATAGGTCCAACATTTATTCCTTAATCAACTATCCCGTATGGCGATCCTTCCGATCCCAGCTCTAGCGTCCGCTCAAGTTTGACACACGTTCAATCTAACCGTACCATGGTGATTATTTCGATCACACCCACAACATTTGCTTATTCAAAGCTCAACGCGACATACGGCCAACATAAACGTTCGCCTACACAACTCAACTTAGCGACCAACTCAACTCTTACAATCGCATCCGCGATCTTCGAATCCCGCTCATTGTAGCTCGTACAACAACTTAGTCTCGATACTTAAGGTCTTTACTCAATCTCGCGCAACATATCGCTATCCATCTGCATAGCCATACAACACGCATCATACCATATCGACTCGTTGCACTGATGCAACGAACGATCCACGACTTGCTGCACTCCGTGCAACCAACGACACATAACCATTCTCATAGCCACATAATACGCATCGCCTCACATATCGATCCGTTGCACTTCGTGCAACCAACAACACATATCTCTCGTACTTCGTGCGACCAACAACACATAGCTCCTCGCACTTCGTGCGACCGACCACACATATTATTGTACTTCATGCAACCAACATCACCCTATTCGTTCCACTTCGTACGACCAGTATTCCATAACTCGTTGTACCTCGTGCAACCAACATCCCATAACTCGTTGTACTTCGTGCAACCAACACTCTTCGATGGCACCCGGAGATAGCGTGATAGTCACGACATACTTGTGGCAGACATACTCACTTAATATAGACTTATTGTATGGAACATCCAATGTAGCGTCGAGCAAATCCATGAGCCATGCCGTTGCGGAAATAACTTAGAGTCAACTGAATTTCGATATTAAAGCAACTGAGGGTCAAAGAGATTCATTCATGGTCCAAAGGATGGAACCGCTCTGATACCAACTTGTCACGCCCCGATCAGGGAAATCGCTCGTCCTCGCTAGATTTTATCCGAATCATCGTCCTCGCTGGGGCGTGATGCCGCACGAGCCTGGAGTTGCGCTCGTGCAAGGCAAGATAACAGGTTCACACAGAACTATCTCAAATCGATAACATAAGCAGCGGAAGGAAACAAAGTAAAACATAAGAATCTCTTTTATTGATTATGAACTGAAGGTTACAAAGGCTCTGAATAGCCCAACATAAAATGCCAATTGGCTACAACGCTCATGATCTCTCTAGCTCACAAAGGATTACATTGTTCCATACATTATGCCTCTTTATAGCCACCAAGTAGTCCTCGGCCGAACATCTCCATGTCTCAAGTCCGAACGCCTATGCGGAAGCTCCTCTTGAACGCCAAGGACTCCATGCCTCGGCACGTCCAAGCCAAGCTCCGCCCCGAGCCGATCATAACCTGAGCCTGCACATAAACTAGTGGGGGATTAGTGCTTTCGTCCTCGCTTCGCACTGATCAAGACCCGCTCACAACCAAACCAACACTTAACCATTTAGTGAAACATGCATCTTAATTGGTGATCTTTCTATTAGCCTTAGGATCAGTTTCATGGCAATACTTAAACATAGCAACTTTATCATAATGTGTCACCACATCCCGTGTTCCTGCAGCAGATACAGTTAGCCATTACATAAACGTAAACATAGTGTTCGTGCTCATGCCGTTCCATTTTCCTTAGCCTACAGTGGTTAGAACATAACATAAGCAACATACGATTCGTTCAATCGACCAATCATAAACGTAAACATATACATAATGGGTGGCAGGCCCTGCGCCTGCACCCAGCTCTCATCTCAGCCCACCGGCCCTATCTATATGAAGGTCACGGTATTTTGCACCATAATGGACTTGGCATCTCATATGTGTAAGCCTACAATCGCTTCGATACGGATTGCTAGTCCAGTAACCGAAGGATCCTAAATTTACGGATATCATAGCTTATCACAGCACTGGACGGTCGCAATCCGTCCGAATGTTGTGCACCATAAATACCACACATAATTCCCTCCTAGGCCGAACGGTCCTGGTGCCCCGGCGTAACCGTTCGAGGGAAGCCGTACCCGTGCACGGCCATCCGAGTCCATTGACCATGCAATACGTACCATATCATACAATCCATAGCATACCAACCAATCTCGTATTCCATAAACATAGTCTCGCATATAAACGGTTCCCCGTGCCATAAACGGTTTCCCGTGCCATAAACATAATCCACGATTTATATGGGGAGCTCCGTCGACGTTATACCCCAACACATCCATATTGATGCACGACGCCAAACGGCTTAGTCATCTCATACTCGTATTCAACGCGTCCCGTACATAATGTTATTCGCATAGCCTACCTCCGTATTTACTTAGTCATTTCGTAGCTTAAGTGCACAAAGGCACGCTCAGCACCATAATTAATGTTCTACGCCTAGAGTTCAATGTTCTCAGAGGCGTGCACGTGATGCACAACTCAATATTATCTTTCAATGTTCTACCATCACCGCCCTACCGCGACTCGTACACTTGAGGCACGTCGCTTCAATGTTTCGATTGTTCAATGTTCTATCTTAGTGTTCAACGCATACTTAGACCTGTAACCGTCGCCGAGCCACGCTCGCTAACTCGATAACATCTTACGCATACCATAATACATTTTATTAGACGTGAAGGAATAGGGAGAGAGAGTCAAGAACCCGCCCACCTTAAGTCGATACGCCTTGCCGCCTCGCCGATTGAAGCGTCTCGCTTCCATAACTCGATCGCATAGCTAACTCTCGGACTTAGACATTCCTTTGAACTACTCGGTTGATTTGGCCTATCGCACCCATGCCATATTCTGTTGCAAGGCCACCTTTTGGTTTCGCGGACATTTTATTGCATAAGGCAAAATGCCGACCTCTTATCGTCCAGCGTAAAAGCATAGCCTGCACACCAGATCAACTAAAATCAGCACTTACCCAAATGGCACTTATCCTTTGCATCGATTCGATTCATAGATTCCAACCGACTCAAGGCTTACCTTTGGCCAACGTAACACTTGCATCGATTCACATCGATACCTCACCGGGTCAATGCAACTCTTCGAGTCAACGACTCATCGTAATGCACCGATGCGGAGCGGGGCATTACATACAAGACCCCTCCGGAACTTTCGGGCCTTGCACCCCTCATCCTGGACCAAACTAGGTACGAACCTACCCAGGCGGAAGAACTCTGTTGCATACACGTCTACCGACGAGTTCCCCTGCACCAGACTGGCAAACTGCCCCTCTAAAGCTGTCAAGGCTACATCTGGGTAGAACTTCTCCTTAAAGAGTTTCCTGAAGTCCTTCCAAGACAAACCTCTCACTGACGCACGCGGATCCATGCGGTACCAAGTCGGTGCTATATCGAAGAACTGGCTCGCTGCAGATGTCACCCATAGACCTCTCGGGATCTCTGCCAACTCCAGACTCCGCTGGACATCCTCTAACCAGTCATCCGCATATAGGATACCCTCGGTACCCTTAAACTCCCTCGGCCTCTTCTTCCTAAAATCAAGGTGTGTACCGGGCCTCTCCTGACCCTGCTGCTGATCTGGTGCTCCCTGAACTGTAGTCTGTGCACCTCTCTCCACTGCTGCCATCGCTAGCTGATACGAGTTCTCCATAGTCTATCACAGTACCTCT
Organism: Iris pallida; assembly: GCA_029216955.1. Lineage (NCBI taxonomy): Eukaryota > Viridiplantae > Streptophyta > Magnoliopsida > Asparagales > Iridaceae > Iris > Iris pallida. Next base: position 5,331,242 of record JANAVB010040620.1, read on the forward strand.
GTCTGACGATGCTGTGCCTCTGCATGTGCTCTCTGTGTCTGCAGTATCTGCTGCAGAAGGGCCATCATCCCCTGAGTATCTGTCGGTAACTGAGGCGGCGGTGGAAGAATGTCAGGGATGATTATGGACGGTCTCGCTGATGGAGGTGGAAGACCTCCTGGAATCGTCGCTGCTGCTGCTCCCGCCGGAAGGGCAGGGACTGATGTGGCAGCTCTCTGAACTGTAGCTCCCTCAGCTGGAGGTAGAACACCTTCCGGATCTGACCTCTCTGGAACTGTACTAGACCCTGCCGTCTGAGAATGAGTCACCGTCATCGTGAAGATGAATTGAACCCAAGAGATCAATATGGCATATGATAAGATATTATCAAAGGAGGACAATTGAATTCAAATGCAAGAAGAGTTGTCATGGTAATCAAAAGATCAGAAATTTCCTAAAATGTGATTGAGTAACTCCTATCATACCCTAGATCCTACGTCCTAGTCGCAGGCTCGTAATTAGCACTCTAAGTCGAGCACCATTACGAGATCGCACTAATTGCAACTCAGACCTGTATGGGCTACCACAAAAATGTGTCACGACCCGCACCCGGAAGAGGGACACGAGCACGTGGTTACGTCTAGCCTACGCCGCAGTATCGGCGGTAGAACGCTGTATATAGGGTCTGTAAATACTTTGACTAAAACAGATAAAGGTACCTGTATATTATATACACTCCGAATGGAGGTGACATAGCAATACAGTCTCAATCACATATATCAAACTAAGGTAGATAGCATGGAAAGGAAAATACGATAGATGAAAAAGAAAATGAGTCCAAGATTCACAAGTCATATCTATACACAAACATCCATGGTCTCAGAAAATATATATAGTAGATACTACAACTGACAGTGCTAGCTGGCTCGCAGGCCAGGCAAACCTAACTAGCTATACTACTCAGGGTGAGCAAAATCTAGTGGCTCTACCAACAAGCCACGGTCTAAGTCTACTCCGTCAGACTCTACCCTATAGTAGATCGGGCAATCAGCCTCGAAATCATCTGTAATATGTCAACGGTATCCTGTCAGGAAAATGAGCAAGTACAAACACCAACATCAGTTCCATATGAATTGACAAATTCTATAAGAGACAGTGTAATGAAATACAAGACAAAATCAACTGAAAATATATATATCATGATGTGAGTACTGAAAAGGACGACGATATGAATGTATATAGGGCGACTTGGGAACTATTCGGAATCCGAGTTACAACCCCTAAACTAAACAAGGACCGGGGCTGTAACCCTTCTTCCGAACAGAACTTAGTCACCAAGATAATAAATATAAAAGGTGCCTTGAATTATTAGTATGTCATGTGAACGGCTTAGGAAAAATATGCTCAGGCTTTCCATCCGACCGGCTATGAACCCTGTATACAATAGAACGATAAGGCCAGTCACCATGGAAAACTATGAACCGTATAGGGTAAGGCTTTACCCGTCGTGAGGCGAGGGTATAGCTATGAACCATATGTACCATAGAACCATGTGGGAATTTGATCACAGAACCACTAATAACTCTTCCATCTTCGAATAGTACAATGGAGATGGACATGACATGTTATGATACGGGATTCCATAAGAGGGTAGCAAGTCCCCTTTTGAAATCGGTGTCTATACCAATACACTGAAATAAGACAGAATATGTACCAATATACCATGTAACTCTAGGAATAACATCCCATGTCATGATCCAATATATACTAGTCCGTGAACTTTCGTGACTGGAAATCGAGTATAACACTACAACTGAATCAGATAGAGCAGATATCAAGACAATGAAAACTATCAGTGGATGTACTCGCCTGTGGTCCTGAGCTGATAGGGTGAACAGACGCTCAGAGTGATCACAGACCTAAATTAAGATACTATGAGTTAAACAGGACTAAATACTGAAAAAGGAAGCTAATTCAAGTCATGAATGCAAGTCTAAGTCAAAAGTAGGTCAATCTAGGTCAGACTGAGTCACACTAGGTCATACTGGCACATACTAGGTCATACCAGGTCACTGGGAGTCAATCCAAGTCAAACTAGGTCAATCTAGTTCAAAGGTTGACTTATAGTTGACTTTTGGTCAAAAAGTCAACTCTGGTCAACACTGAGTCAACCCTGGGTCAACTCTAGGTCAAACGGGGTCAAAGGTTGACTTACAGTTGACTTTTGGTCAAAAAGTCAACTCTGGTCAACTTTGGTCAACACTGAGTCAACCCTGGGTCAACCCTAGGTCAAACAAGTCAAATGTTGACTAACAGTTGCCTTTCAGTCAACTGGTCAACTCTGGTTTGGTTTCGGTCAATTCTAAGTCAAGTGTTGACTTAAAGTTGACTTTGGGTCAAAAAGTTAACTCTTGGTCAACGGGGGTCAAGACTAGTCTAAACTACCCTCATCTAGTCATTATATACCAAGACAACCTATTTCTAATCCCATCTAGCAATTAGAAACCCAATACCTTACATTACCCAATACCCCTTATATTTACCCTTACAAGGTATTTCCGATACCTTGCCCATTACAAAGGAAACCCTTCTAGATCTCAGGATACTAGCCTAGGCTTCTTAGGGTAGCTAGATACTATCCTATCTAGGGTTTACCAACCAAGAAATCTAGGGTTCTTGGGCATCTAATCCATCTTATCTTCCATGTTGGTCATCCCAACATTACCTTAAGGTAATCTTGAGATATCAAGATACCACATCTAACATAACCCATTTCTTCTAAACCACACTCACTCTCCCTCACAAACATCATCTATCTAACCCCCATCTAACTTAGAATGCTACTCCTAAAATAACTCTCAAGAACCAACTCAAACAACTACCACAAACCCCCTAATTTATCTTAACATGACATATAACATAACATGACCAAACTTATTTTCTACCACTATAAACACTACTCCACTAACCATCTAACACACTAATAACACTCTCTAACTTAGGTGTTTCGTAGTACTAAATGTGGTTGACAAGTGGGGGTAGGTATTTGGGGCTAAGGTGGTTCAAAAGGGGATGTTTCGTGACCACAAAAACTCCAAAAAACCATCCTGCACTGCTTCTACTTACTGCTTATTCCTGCTTACTGCTTATTGCTTACTGCTTATTCCTGCTGCTTTCCTGCTCATTCTCTCACTCTCTAACCATCTATCCACACACACAAATAAATATATATGCACATTCCACTCACAAATATATATATATATATATATATATATATATATATATATATATATATATATATATATATATATATATATATATATATATATTGACACTCTCATTATAATATATACACATGAAAATATTTTAAGAACTCATTTTAAA